>JANJGK010000046.1:7370586-7398086 GCA_039081455.1 Macrobrachium rosenbergii | reverse complement strand
AAGTAAAGCTAGAGTAGCAGGATGTGTGCAGAAGACCAGAAAGATACTAGGATTTTCTAGGAAAGCCAAGGTTGGAATGATATGAAAGAATTGTTTAACCAATATTCTTAACAGAATTGACATATGGGTATTGAATACAAATGAAAGAAAAAATATAGCAAAGCTAGAGATTAATTATTTACGTAGTAGTTGCCGTATAAGAGGAACTGAAAGGCTAAAAGAATAAATGGAGTGTTCTTAGACGGTTTGGTTAAGTGGAAAGAACAGAGAATAACTGGTCGGTGAAAAGAACTTATAACTCAACTCTGGAGAGTTGGGAGGAGGGATAAAGGAGGAAGAAGAAAGGGATAGATGGAGTATGACTGGAACTGGAAAGGAGAGGCCTTAACATAAAGGAAGAGAGAGAGTGCATGTAAGATAGATGTGAATGGTGCAGTGTGGTAAATTCTGCCAGAAAAGATTCGTCATAGAAAGGGCATAAAAAGAAAGCTTAAGAACATCGACTTTTTAGCTTTAATGGAAAACTGTCTACTAAGGAATTTGTCAATAATCCTGCTGACGAGCTTAGTGTGATAACAGTTATTAGGAAAGTACGTTAAAGGAAAAGTAATTTCCTGATGAAAGACATTCCAATTAAACATAAGGGAGACAGCTATAAATACAAAAGTAAAAGTGGAGTTAAGTTTTTAATTACGTAAACAGAATCTATATATATATATATATATATATATATATATATATATATATATATATATATATATATATATATATATATATATATATATATATATATATATATATATATATATATATATATATATATATATATATAGATTCTGTTTACGTAATTTAAAACTTAACTCCACTTTTACTCTTGTATAAAAATTCCCCTTCGGTGTTAATTCCCCGAAGTAGAGTGAATTGGATATTAAGCGACATTTGTAACTTCATGAATATATATAAATCACGGCGTGATAAAAATTCCATAATAAGGGCTGCGTGTTCCAAACGTACCAATAAGTTACCATGGTGGAGGTGGGTTAATGCCGAAGCCAAGTGCGATTTACCCGGTCTCGACGGGTAAGTAAGTTCGGCAGATTCGGCATTAGCTTATACCTATCCTGGTGGCTCATGGTTTGACTGTCGAATGGAGTCGATGAAAGTTACCGTGTCGAGGGGTCGAGACCCGGCGGTTCCAATCCATTTATCACTTTAAAAATTTCCCTTCGATGTTCATTCCCGATCGGGGATATTCCCGAAGTAGCGTGAATTGGACATAAAGCGACATTTGTAGCTTCATGAATATATATAAATCACCTTGTGAAAAAAATTTCAATATGTATATATATATATATATATATATATATATATATATATATATATATATATATATATATATATGTACATTATATATATGAAGCAATGTAGGTGCATAGAGCGATGAATACTGTGGTGGTCTCTGTGATTTTAACGATGCTTTGAGGAGACGTAGAAGGCTGTGGAAGTACTTTTTGCTGAAGATACTTCTATGGCTCAGCTGTACAAAGGTTGACTGAGCTAGTGATTATCTTTTTTCTCTCAAGTTACAGTCCTTGAACGTAACTTTGTAATAATGGTTAATATATACCGTATACTTTATATATGTATATATATATATATAAATACATATATATATATATATATATATATATATATATATATATATATATATATATATATATATATACTTATACTTACATACATGCATACATACATACACACATTCGTGTGCGCGTAATATAGATCCATGAATTTGTAACACGCAAAGATTTTTTGTTCCTCGAGAACCATGAGACCACTAGACAGTCACCCGACAACAGCCATGAAAATCTCACTCTTCCCCCTTCTAGTGATCGGGACATTCAACAAAGACCAGCGTCGAGATACTGACAGAATTCACTTATGAAATTTAAACATTATACTTACTGGGCTTGCTTCCGCTTCCCCTTGGGCCAGCAGTCCCAGAAGAACCGCAAAAACAAGGAACATTGCCACAAAGAGACGCATTTCACCGGATCTGAAAGATAGGCGAAGATTGGTTAGTCTCTCTCTCTCTCTCTCTCTCTCTCTCTCTCTGTTTTATTAATTTCCTCATCATTTATCCCCTTTTCCACGGCTACTGGGTCTCCAAAAATATACAGTCTTCCGGTTTCTCAGTAAGCCTTTTGAGAAGATGTAACTAGACCTACGCTCTTTCCCTTGACTACGGCAGACATTGGTATCTTTATTTTTATTTGTGTGAGTGTATTCATATATAAATATATCTATATATTTATTTTAAGCCAACCTACCAATTATGAAATAAATCTGTTATCTTACCGGAGTATTAGTTAAGTAACCTAAAAAACATCTAATTCACGTCTCCTGATTTCTTTTTAATTAGGTAAAAAAGGCTCTGCCACTTTTGGGTCAAATGTCCACATATTGCCTCCTGCACCTGACTTTTATCTGCTGGATCTTGGAACAAATCCTTGATGAAAAATATTCAAATCAGAAGCGTTCTTACAATGTACAGTGAGAGCCATCATTTTTTGCTCCCGCAATAACCTCCCGGAAAAAAAAAATTAAAAGAATCCGAGGATGAATTATGTTGTTGCCATGTTCATAATGTATCAAAAATGTTAAACTACATTTCAAACAATGTCCTTGCGAATGAAATCAGTATCTTCCCGAATATGCGTAAACAGCAGATGAATAACCAAGGCGGGAAATAAACGTAAAAACAAATAAGAACAAGAATGCAGTGGCTAAGGAAGAAATGGTTTAGCCCAGAAGCAAGCAGCAAACTCGCCCTCTTATAGAACAAATGATTACAGTACACTTGTCGGGATGAATATTATGACTATTCGTAAAGCGAGAGCAAAGTCAAGAAGAACAGTCTTTTTGGACATTCGATGTAATTCTTTCACAAAGAGCCTGTCTGTGCCGCCTCTAACAGCAAGAACGACAAATCGAGTCTCGTATAAAGTGTGGTAAGATGTTGGGGTCAAGTTTGGACCTCCGAACTCTGAAAGCCCAACTTAGGCCACAAATAACGTCAATGCAAGGTCGAATATTACAGCGTTGTTCGTAAGGCAAAACATCCACCACCTGTTTACATAACACTGAAACTTTCATACACACAAAACCTTGACAAGATAGAGTACGCGGTATACCTGACAAGCTCGGATCAACTCGAGGACTCACTCATGGAATGCCCTGCCTGCAAACCCTATTTATGCGCGAGAAACCACGCCCACAAAAGCAACAGACCAATGGCAGACGAGCTATCTGTTGACTCGTCAGTCTTGTCCTTAAAAGCAGTTATGAAATTGTTTCGTTATGGAATTTGTTCTTTATCTCTAAATTTTGTTTAAACTGTATTAATGCTTTTTCTAACTGGTCGGGGTTTTCGACAAAATTTAGTTTGACGTAATTCAGAGGTTCTTCATATCTTCGCCATTCAGGTTTTTGCAAAATATATCATGAATGATGCCTATCTTGAATTTTGGATCTCTTAGAAAGCAACTAAATATTGAGACGCAATATTGAATCTGTCCACACAAAAACTTGCTTTCAGTTCTTATTGGAATGTTGAGAAGTTTATTTATCATTTCGGGTATAGTTTCCAAGCACCTTGCGCTCTAATCCTTATTGGCGTGCAACTTACCTGGTTTTTCTGGACCTAATAACTGTTATGACGCCAGATAGCCTATAATCAATTACTCGTGCATTTCTTAGGTTCAGAAAATGGTGGAACCACCTTTCTTAGATCGAAGAATGGCAAGGATATATTTCCGCCCATTAAGAGAGACACTCAAAGATTACTTTATGTAACAGATCACCCATATTTTTGTGAGTTGTAAACATTTACCTGTAATATATTAGGCTGCTTTCGTTTTCTCTCTCCCTCTGACCTCGTAACGCAAGTGGTAACGTATTCATTTCATTAGCTGAGTGATCAGCGTTCGATCCCCGACTTGGCAAGGAAGGATTAAGATAGGTATGTTCCCAAGAAATCTAATTGGACTTTGTTGACCTAAGCGATGAACAGCAGTCAGCCAACAGAATTGTACAAACTTGTACAATTCTGTTGGCTGACTGCTGTGGGTTGTAGCTGGAGTATGGAGAGAGAGAGAGAGAGAGAGAGAGAGAGAGAGAGAGAGAGAGAGAGAGAGAGAGAGAGAGAATGCATAAGTGTGAATGTTCCGTAGTCCTTGAAGTTGTGTACCGCTATATAAACTAATTCCAAACGGGAAGACCAAGAAGACTTCCAATATATGTAAAGCAGATTACGAACATAAATATAAGTAAATTTTGTTTTAAAAAATCCGTCGTAACCTTCTATTCGGCGAAATAAACAGCTCAGGTGTCCCAGTCAAAATCATTTTATAAATGACAGGGCAATAAAAAGCCGCTTCAGAAAAACAGTCAGAAGAAACCTTATCAGCAGTGCATCGTCCCCCTTGACATGCATTGCACCGTTTGTTTTTGTCTAAGTACATTCTCACTTTTCCTAAAATTAAGGCCCTTGCTTCCCAGTGCCTCTACACATTCCACGTAAACTTTTGAACCATGAAACCAATCCGGATGTCTGTTCCCTCCCATTCTCTCTACATTATTAAACCAGCCAAAACAGTGTTCCATCTTATTCTCCCTATACTACTATACCACCCAAAACAGCATCATCGTTACATTCCCCTACTCTCTCAGGTTCCATTAGAACACAGCTTCCAGTCCTCACACTTTTCACTTCGTTGCCGTGCAAGAGAGAGAGAGAGAGAGAGAGAGAGAGAGAGAGAGAGAGAGAGAGAGAGAGAGAGATTATGCATGGACCCTCCCTCGTGTGTTCCAGCTTTCATCCTAAACAAACATTTTATCTCCAAAACTTTTTCAGGGCTCCTGCTGCTGATTTCTTTGCCTCACCTGCATATGATCCATCTCTCTTCTCATTTGACCATCTTTTCCTTCCAGACACTTTCATCAGCCAACCGTTTGCAGTCCTTCTCTCTTTACCATTCCGTCTTCGAAGGTTCGATTCGCAGTCTATGTCATCAAAGCTGCTGTCTAGCTTCTCAGTGGTCGATGTGTCATAGCAGTAGATAGTAAATGGATTTAAAAATCTCTTCTACAAATGTCTTCCCACCATCACTATACAGTATAATCTTCCTAACTAATAAGACTACATGAATGAGTAACATAACCATACAGACGCAGTAAACATTTTTTCCAGAACCGAGTCTATTCCATTGATTAGCACCAAATACATTGCTAAACTTTGCTTGTAAAAAGCTCTGTTGTACACTTTTAATGTTTCTTCTGCCTCAGTAGCTTCTCATTATCACCAGTAAATTCTGCATCATCCATATATTTGAAGCCATCTTATATGTCCCAGCAAGTTTCGGTCCCTGTGTCCTGCAAACTCCCACCTGCTGCCCCTGTTCTGTCCCCAACGAAAATCATTTCACTAATTTAAATATTAAAGAGCCACATAGAAATGGAACAACTTTTTTGAGACCTATAACCAGAAACCATTCAGTTACACATTCGAAAATGAATTCCACTGTTACTTTCTTCTTATATAACATTTTTATGGATCCTTAGCGTTCACATAACTATTTCCTAACAAACAATTGCTAAAGTGCTCTCATCCGATCAAGAACTTACTCTTATTCTGTAGTCCACTCCAGGTAAACTTAACAATATTTTATTCTTTCAATCCTGCACTCACCTCCATCCAGTTGTCCGTTATCCACGTGAGAGTTGTTTTCCTCTCTTTTCATACGTATTTTTTTTTACGAGCATCGACATGCCCTACTTAACAAAGGAGTTAATAATAATTCCAGCTTTTTATGATACTTTCATTTCCACCACTCTTCAGCTCTCTCTTTCCCTCTTATTCTCAGATTCCCAGCCACCTATGGCTCATGTATTTGTTAAATACGTCTCCTTTGCATCATCTATATTCAACAACCCCTAAAAATAATGAATGATTTGTCAGCAAATAGCGAATTTAAAAATCACAGTGTAACTTGTTTTGGCAGAGCGGCAGTATTAATTAAATTACGACAGGTAGTATCGCTTATCAATCAGAACAATAAACGGTGACCTGCATTAAAAAAAATGCCTCCTCTAAACTTGGTGTTCTCTCGGTCCTCCAGGCTTCATACTGGGAAAATTCCAATTTTTCGTCCATGAAACTCTTGACCAATAGAAAACGAGTTTCTTGACGACCAATCATAACGGGGTTTCAAAATAGGAAAACGGTTGTTTTGTCTCCCTGAAAACGAGTTAACCTCGAAGGATTCACATAAAACGCAAATGCATGTTTTGCATAGATATTAATTAAAATCTGACTATTGAGTTTCTTTTAAGATTTAACAAATATAAAAATTAACAGACATCTACAGTAGTCGTTATGTTCTTATGTTCTTTAAAGATATTTGTGTTTTCAAGAATTTCAGACGAACTAATGAAAGAGAAGGATAACAAAAATGAAAAAGTTAAGAGACCTGTATCACTCTTCTAAGATGTAATCAGAAAACCGGTTTGTAGACACATCCAAGTGGATCTCTCTCTCTCTCTCTCTCTCTCTCTCTCTCTCTCTCTCTCTCTATATATATATATATATATATATATATATATATATATATATATATATATATATATATATATATATATATATATATATATATATATACAAACAATTATGTATACAGTAGATGCATGAAGAGAGAGAGAGAGAGAGAGAGAGAGAGAGAGAGAGAGAGAGAGAGAGAGAGAGAGAGAGAGAGACAGAGAGAGAGAGATCCACATAAATATCTCTTCAAACGTTTTTCTGATCACATCTCAGAAGAGTGATACAGATCTCTTAGTTCCTCATTTTCCTTTTCTTTTTTTTTTATTAGTTCGTCTCAAATTCATGAAATAATAATATCTTTGATATATATATATATATATATATATATATATATATATATATATATATATATATATATATATATATATATATATTTCCCTGGGGTTACATGATTTCTAGTGATTTTTACAGGCCGGCAACGGATACTTTATTTATTTGGCCTTGGAGTTCTGACTTACGTAAAGGGAAATCGTAAAAAATAAAGAAAAAGGGATGATTTTAGGAGCTGAGGGCTCTACTTCATGAGGAAATGTTACGTAAACACTTGGGATAAATTAAGGAATTACATTTACAAAAGAAAAACATTAGAAGGGAAAACGGGTAATGGAATTGTTAAAGAGTTTGCAATGCCTGAAGATCCCCCTACTGGAATCTTGAATAAGGGCAAGGCACAGTCCAAGATGAGTCCATTGCAAATAGGTCCCTCTGCAAGAGAGATTTACACATTACACACCAGTAAAGGAAAATATAACACAGAATATGACTCAATCTGCACTGATGGTGCCAAGGAATCGAGGAATGAATGAGCACTTTACCCTTGAACACAGGACATGGCAATGGCACTGGATGAAATGGCACAAGGATAAAGGTGGAATACTGGCATCCAAAAACTCTTCTAAGAGGCAAACTGTCGTGACTGAAAAGTCTTTACTCGCACTTTACCTTAGGGGAAGCGGGTCTCTGGCGAAGGATGACGAGGGGCAATCACACGTATGGCGATACACAATATCACTTGGACGATCCACTCGAGGATGACTGTAGGGATGGTACCGAGTCTGGAGTTGGACAGTTGGGATGAAGGTCTCTCATCACTTCTCACACACGTACGGTTTCTGTGGCGAACTGCCGGTTAACTGCTAACGGCCCAACTGCATACCGCTTGACTGCCTCCCCAACTGACTGCCCAACGACTACTCAACGACTACCCGAGATGTCTCCTGTCCTTCTCTTTTCAAGGCCTCTGCCGAGTGTCTTGACCGAGTGCAAAGATTGGTGACCATGTGCAAAAGATGTGTCATTTGCCCAGGTGTTCAGCCATCTGGTTGCCTCTTCCCAGGGATCCTGCGAAAGGAAAGACAATTCAGCAGCTTAATCTGCCTATAGAAGGTTATTTTAAGCAGCTTAGTTGGGCTAAGCTGCTTAAGGGAGTGGCATCCAGTCCTGTATCTTTGCCCTTTTAACCGTGCCATCTCAATATCTGTTTCAGGTAAAGAAAGGGACAGATCGAAATGTTGATAACTTTGTTTTGATATCTAGGTTCTGCTTACAATAAACTAAGTGCAAATTAAGGGTTGGCTGTGCACCGACTTCTTATATTGTAATATATATACTCATATATATATATATATATATATATATATATATATATATATATATATATATATATATATATATATATATATATATATATATATATATATATATTTTATATATATATATATATATATATATATATATATATATTACATGTGAATATAAATAAATAATTGCTTATTTCTTTTGTGTTATGTTCAATAGGGTTGTCTGTTGATACATTTAATTGTTTTCTGCCTCCCAATGTGATTCTGATGCCTTTTAATATCCTGGTTTTATATATATATATATATATATATATATATATATATATATATATATATATATATATATATATATATATATATATATATGTATATATATATATATATATATATATATATATTTTATATATATATATATATATATATATATATATATATATATATATTACATGTGCATATAAATAAATAATTGCTTATTTCTTCTGTGTTATGTTCAATAGGGTTGTCTGTTGATACATTTAATTGTTTTCAGCCTCCCAATGTGATTCCGATGCCTTTTAATGTCCTGGTTTCCTATTATTGTGCTCCGTCAGTCTCGCCACTTTACTTCCGTTTTCATTTCACTTATATATTCCTGTCTGGCTCTGAGTTCATACTCTTATCATTTTAGCGTTCTTGTTTACTATTACGGATGGGTTTCCTCAAAACCTGACTTGTTATATTCTGTCTAAACTTATGTATCTGTGAAATCCTTCGCCAAAAATCATATTTTCAAAAAATTTTGAATGGAAACACATCTACCAGCTTAGCTACGTAACTTGGCCACATCATTAAATTAGTTTGTTGTACGGCCAGCACCATTTCTCTCTCTCTCTCTCTCTCTCTCTCTCTCTCTCTCTCTCTCTCTCTCTCTCTCTCTCTCTCTCTCTCTCTCTCTCTCTCTCTCTCTCTCTGCAATTATAAACGTGCTTGAATCCCCCAGAAATCTTCTCCCGTTCTCTCCACACAGCCAACTCAACTCTGGTACATCATTTCTTGTGTGCTAGCTTTAAATACAACAATATGCCTTTTAATTCCTAATAAGTTCACTTACTCCAGGCAGTTTCTTAAAGTATTTTCAGTTGTCTTTCATTGATGTACACATAAAGTCATGGTGTAATTAACACAGAAATATCCCTTAACATAAATGAAGGTTTCAAAATCAAGTTGCAAAACATGGAAGGTCAGAATTATTATTATTATTATTATTATTATTATTATTATTATTATTATTATTATTATTATTATTATTATTATTATTATTATTTCTTTGCAAAATGAACCTATATTCTCATAGAACAAGCAGAAAAGACGAGAAATTTATTAAGCAAGTTCCCAGTGAACTCATTCAAGAGAAAGCTACATCAATAACATTTTCCTTTAGTCATCTTCTCTGAGTGTCATTTATTTTTTGTAAGAAATTCTCGTTTTTGCTTTATTATCACTAATTCTCGTTTCTTATTTAGACTGTGGTTTGTAATAATAAGAATATTCACATCATACTGATTTTTTTGCACAGTCATTTAAGACCTTCATGAACATCGAATTATTGTTAACCAGTCACTCATATACATACATACACACATAATATATATATATATATATATATATATATATATATATATATATATATATATATATATCACGCCATGGCTTACATACAATCATGAAGCTACAAATGTTGCTTAATATCAAATTCTTGCTACCTCGAGAATATCCCCGATGGGGAATTATCACCGAAGGGGAACTTATAAGTGATAAATGGACTGGTACTGCCGAGTCTCGAACCCACGGATATTCCCGAGGTAGCATGAATTTGATATTAAGCGACATTTGTAGCTTCATGATTGTATATAAATCAGGGTGTGATAAAAAATTTCATAAAAAGAACTGCGTGTTCCAGACATGCCAAAGAACTATTATGGTGGAGGAGGGTTAATGCGGAAGCTAAGTACAATTTCCCCGCTCTCAACAGGAAAATAAAGTACACCAGACTAGGCATTAACTTATACCGCTCTTGATAGCTCAGAGGATAGAATTTCGACTGGAGTCCCTGGATAAGTATCGGTGTCGTGGGTTCGAGACTCTGCAGTACCAGTCCATTTTATCACTTATAAATTCCCCTTCAGTGATAATGCCCCATCGGGGATATTCCCGAGGTAGCGTGAATTTGATATTAAGCGACATTTGTAGCTTCATGATTGTATATAAATCATGGTGTGATAAAAATTTCACAAAAAGAGCTGAGTGTTCCAAACGTACCAAAGAACTATCATGGTGGAGGTGGGTTAATGCTGAAGCTAAGTACAATTTCCCGGCTCTCGACGGGTAAATAAAGTACACCAGACTCGGCATTAACTTAATGCCGCTCTTGATAGTTCAGTGGGTAGAACGTCGACTGGAGTCGCTGGATAAGTATCTGTGTCGTGTGTTCAAGACTCGGCAGTACCAGTCCATTTATCACTTATAAATTCCCCTTCGGTGATAATTCCCCATCAGGGATATTCCCGAGGTAGCGTGAATTTGATATTAAGCTACACTTGTAGCTTCATGATTATATATATATATATATATATATATATATATATATATATATATATATGTGTGTGTGTGTGTGTGTGTGTGTGTGCGTGTGTCTGTGTTTATATATATATATATATATATATATATATATATATATATATATATATATATATATATATATATATATATATATATATATATATGTGTGTGTGTGTGTGTGTGTGTGTGTGTGTGGGTGTATAGCATGATTTCTCTTATGCACTTTTTATTGAAGTTAATGGCATTATTAACAGACACTATCTTCTTATCAAGACTTTGAATCAGTTGAAGTTTATGGCATTATTAACAGATACTATCTTCTTATTAAGACTTTGAATCAGTTGGAGTTTATGGCATTATTAACAGATACCATCTTCTTATCAAGACTTTGAATCAGTCTCTACTTCTTTTTCTCTTCAATGAAGCTTCTCAGGAATAATGAAATATTATTCCAAACGTACCAAAGAACTATCTTTTTCTAAATGACAGACTGTTTCCCAACATCTCGGCGTAGTCATCAGGACTAGATTACAAACTGACATACAGGGCGTTTACTATTGCATGCGGATGTTTGAATTTTAAAAATGAGGTCATTGAGGTGCTGAATTTCTATCAGTCGACAGGTGTCATTCTCTCGCTGATGGTCTGAGCGGCAGTATGGGGACTCCTGGTGCTCTGTAGGATGCATCCTATGCCGTGCCTTGCAGTAAAGGACATGGGCAAGGGTGTGATTCCTGCCGCTGGCCAATAGTCATGATTTGTTTCATAGTCGGTAGTTGTGTCCAGGGCTGTTCTGTTGCTCATGTCTACCTTCAGACTGTCACAGATGTCCTATGGTTTTCTTGAAGAAGTTATGATGGAGCCCAAGTTCCTCTGTATACTAAGGGCAGCCTGTTATAGACTTATACTTACAACTTCTGCTATTTGCAATCTGTGGAACCAGGCTTCTCTATGCACGATCTCTGTGCACTCTGGTAATTCTTCTTATTAGAACGCACAAACATCATGCATAGAGAAGCCCAGTTCCAGTTTGCAAACAGCAGAAGCTATGAGTATAAATAAACAACTTGCCCAGAATGTAATTTTGGACTTGCATAGCATGCCTTAAGCACCTAATTAAGGTTCTCATCGACTCTCATAGATGTGTCAGATATTGCACAGATTATCTCAGTGCAGAAAAGAAAATAGTACCATCAGACTGCATACCAAACTCTGTTGCCAAGGCAAGGGCGGGCATACTTGACTTATTATTATTAGGGCATTTTGCCCATTGGGCAGAGTGCCCATAGATTTTGCAAGTGATGCAATAAGCCTGGCTATAGTCTTTACCTGGTACTGTCCTACTGGAGGGAGCAGGCCCTTTACCTTTTGTCCACGACCCGGCGTGGCTTGTTGGGTGTTCTCCCATTTGAGGATGTAGAGGGATTTTCCAGCTGATTCTCAGCCTTCAAGCAGCACTGTTCTCTTACAATACACACACACTGGTTTCTTATGGGGTGCCCATTTTTGAGAGGTTGCTGGGAGTTGGTTGAGGCATGCGAGGATGGATATAATTTCCGTCAATAGGAACTAAGATGGAGATGATGTGTATCCCAAATGTCAGCCCAACGACAGCACTCGACCACTGTCTTAGACTCCTTGTCACATAGATGGGAGGCAAGGGCTGGCAGGGCATCATGCAAAAAATCCTCGAGCTAGAAGAGTTCGAGGATTTCCTCTGCACTCGTGGCTTTAAGAGATTCTAGCCATCGTTTTAAAGCTTAGGTGTTTTTAAAAATCCACTCAGACCAGGTTTGGCCTGACTCTTTGGGCACATTTCTCCACCTTTTCCTCCAAGGATCGGGAGTTATCTCAAAAGCCTTTATGATGGCTTGGCAGACAAGTGAAAGATTTCCTTGATCCTCAGATGGAGAGCATTTAATACAATGGTGCTTTTCCCTTCAAGGTGCCATCCCAGGATTAGAGATACTTCTTCCATAGAGGGTTGATAGATTGCCAGGACCTTTTCAGTATGGTCGATCCAGACTTCAGGCTCAGCTTCGTCCCATTTTCATATGAGAGAGCCTACACTGCTGAGGGTTGAATGTGGAGAGGGCGTTGTTGTGTTGCGCATGCCTTGAGCTGCCATTGCAAGGTGATGAGTTCTTTCTTTCTCCCTTTTTTCTCTCTCCTTCTCCTTCTCCTGCCTTTCTTTCTCTTTTTCCTGCCTTTCTACCTCTTCTCGTTTCTCCCAAGCTATTCGATCGGCTTCTCTTTCCACCTTGGCGTCGTCTATTCTCTCTTAGACACAATCCCTCAAGGTTTGTCTTGACAGTCCCATGTCCTTTCCAGCAGACATATAGAACTTGAAGTCCTCATTTTGCTGGGCTCTGAATGTTGTAGACATCTTGAGATAACTCTTATATGGGTGTGATCCTTTAGATAATCAATATGTCTGAAAGACTCAAATTTCAGGGTGTCTCGAAATACCCAAATTTTTTTGTGATGAACTAGTTTCAATGTGTCTAAAAGACTCAGGGCTGTTCAAGTGAGCAGGTTCAAAATGTCTGAGGAGATTCAATATTGTTCAAAATGAACAGATTGAGGGTGTCTGAATAGACTCAAGTTGTCTGAGAAGACTCAAATTTCAATGTCTGAAAAGACTCAGGGTGTTTGAAAGACTTAAATTGTCTCAAAAGACTTAAGTTTCAAGGTGTTTGAAAGTCTCTGTTGTTCGTAAGGAACGAAAGTTAATATGTCTGAACGAAACTCAAACTTCATGGTGTATGAAAGACTCAGTTGTTCGAAATGAACGAAAATTAATATGGCTGAATAAGACTCAAATTCCAGGGTGTCTGAAAGACTCAAGTTGTCTGAAAAGACTTAAATTTCAGGGTGTCTGAAAGACTCAAATTTCAGGGTGTCTGAAAAGACTCAATCGTTCATAATGAACGAAAATTAATATGTCTAAATAAGACCCAAATTTCAGGGTGTCTGAAAAACTCAGTTGTTCGTAGGGAACGCCTGAATAAGACTGAGACTCAACCGTTCGTAATGAACGAAAATTAGCCCAAGCTAACATAAGCCTTTATGTATATTTTCATTTGCGGAGAGACGCTGCAGGACTAATAAAAGGCTTATGGTGTTATACACTTATGGTGTGTAAAGGAAATTTCCATCCACTGTTAAATAATTTAAATGCGTGATGAAAATAGTATATTGATCCTGTCGAAATGTTAAAATCTCCAACACACTAGAGTAAGACAAAATGCTAAATCTTAACATGCCATGGGGCAGTCCGGACTGCCGAGAGGTTATGCGTGGGGAAGGAAGAAATTGTTATTCTCCGTTATCAAAACAATTCTAGCTGGCACGCGTACTAATGGTTATTTGCCTCTAGTCTCATGACATCTGCCGACCATGAAAGAGTCAGGCAGGTCGGGGGTACTCTAGACCGCTTGTCTGGCTTTCCTGGGCAACTCTTTTTTCCCACGCTTGGGGGAGCCCAGCAGTAATGAATGAAAGAGGAAATTCTCGCAGATATTTTTCAATAAATAAATTTACAGGAATACTACCGTCTCGCTAAAGAATATCCGACTCAATTAAAGAATTAAAATTTTTACTCTCATAAATGCAGCGAGGTGCACAGACATATGGATAAAAATTAGCGAGCGTAAAGAAAGGGATTTATATGTGAGCGCTGTGCATGTTTTGTTTATAACAATGGGATTCCCAATGGAACTCAAAATTAAAGATGGCGGACGGTTAGGGATGGGGCCACATGGTCTGGAATTGAAAATTCCGGGTCAGAATATACTATTCTCTCGCCTGGAGAGCAGAAATTTAGATTCCTAAATACTTCCTAGTTTTACTTATCAATCAAGCGAGAGAGAGAGAGAGAGAGAGAGAGAGAATAAATCCAGCGATACAAAAATAGCTGGAATCAAAACCTTGATGGTTGCCTACACAATGTGCCTGTTTAGGAATTCGGGACTTTCAAATTGTCCTAATCACGTGGACGAAGGAATAAGGGGATTATTCCATTTTAATAACTCTTCGACTGAGGTGCTCCCTAGCTTCTTATTCTTAAAACATGCAGCTAACATGCTATAGCACAAAAATCTCGTGGAATGGTGAATACACTTTATCTTCTTATGAGCTATATTGGCATGTGCGTGGTCTATCAATTACCTAACACTGATTGCAATCACTTTTCGCACCTAGCATAAACCTAAACAAAATATTTACCTATCAATCAATATACTTGTGGAACTGGCTCTTCTCGTGTGCTTAATTATGCAGACCAGCTAGCAGTTGCTAGTCCGCTGATAATTGCAAAGCAATTACATGCTAAGCAAGGTCGGCCAACTGCTATGAATATACCTTTGATACTTACGGGATTCTGGGCGGTAACGGACAATAGCAGGGAGTTCTTTACATTATCAAGAAATCTACTGTATTTTGTTAAAACATCTGACTAAATAGACTGATTAAGGCAACTCCGTAGACAAAATCAAGGGAAATACTGTGGCTTAGGGCCTTCTTCATGTGAGGGAAGATCACATAAACTCAAGGGTTCTCTTGATTATATTTACATAATAAACAGATCAGAAGAATGACGAATTACTGGGCAGGTAATAATAAGGGCCTGCTAAATGAATGAATCCTGCACAGGAGAAATATTCTACACCGATGATGTCTTCATAACATGAACATTGCAGAGGGGTAGAAGGGGTGGCGTAAAGATTAAGTATATTTTAGTTTAACCAGACCACTGAGCTGATTAACAGCTCTCCTAGGGCTGGCCCGAAGGATTAGATTTATTTTTACGTGGCTAAGAACCAATTTGTTACCTAGCAACAGGACCTACAGCTTACTGTGGGATCCGAACCACATTATAGCGAGAAATGAATTTCTATCACCAGAAACAAATTCCTCTTGTTCTTCACTGGCCAGTCGGAGATTCGAACTCGCGACCAACAGAGTGGTAGCTGAGAACGGAACCCTCTCACCCAGCGAAGAACTAGGGGTGGCGTAAGGCCACTGCACATGGGATAGAGCTGAGTGGTTCCACGGCCAGAGCTGATCTGCAAGATATGCAAGACGGTTACTTGCATGAGTAATAAGACACTCAAAGGGAACTGAGAGTTGCACAAATGGTGTCAAATAGCTCAGTTCAACACTAGAGGCATAATTATGTTAACACTTGATAATTCAACACACAGTACTGAAGGTGATCACACAATGGAAATAGAAAATAAATCAGACAGAGAAATAACAGGCTCGTGACTGACTAAGAAACCTTATTCCAGTACATTACCTTCGTCAAGATGACGATGTCCTCGTTCAGTAGAGCGCTGACGCTGGAAAAGGGAATTAAGGGGATGTCACGACAAAGGTATACTAGTTCGAACCTTGGGGTCGAACACGTGGAGGGTACAATGGACAGGCAAAGGTAAAGACATCTGTCCTTGGTGGAGTTCTGACCACTTCTCTCTCTCTACTGCTGTGGCATAGTCTATTTCTAACATTGAGGAGTTATGCCTTGGCATCCAGATAGGTGGCGCAAAGGTTAATCTCTTCCTCGTGTCCATAGCAAGCACGTGGTCATTCAGTCAGGCCTCGTGGAGAGGTCACCATTCCCGAGCAGCCTGGTGCCAACTTTCTCTTTTCTGGCTGCTCCCTTGCCCATTGTCCGACCCCGTCGAGGAAGGCATCATCGAAGGTCACCTGGAAACAATGCCTTAGGCAGTCATTTTGAACAGAGAGAAGGATTAAAGGCTTAACCATTTTGGGAATGAAGTAGAGAGTTGTCGAAGGGGTGAATGAAAAGCAACAGTTCTAGTAACTAAAACAATTGAAATGAATTTTATTTCTTCCTCTGTTATGCTACGGATGTAAAAATGGGTGAAGTTGCTTGAAAAGAAGTTTCCTTTGTTGCAATATACATATATATATATATATATATATATATATATATATATATATATATATATATATATATATATATATATATATATATATATATATATATATATATATATATATATATATATATATATATATATATATATATATATATATATACATACATATAGATATATATATATATATATATATATATATATATATATATATATATATATACATACATATAGATATATATATATATATATATATATATATATATATATATATATATATATATATATATATATATATATATATATATATATATATATATATATATATATATATATATATATATATACATACATATAGATATATATATATATATATATATATATATATATATATATATATACATACATATAGATATATATATATATATATATATATATATATATATATATATATATATATATATATATATGTTACAAGGAACAGATCAACACTTGTTTTAGAAGTGTACGTAGCGTAATCCTAGCGATCTTCTTCAGGAAAAAGACGTGAAAAGATTCGACCCATGATAACACTCACATTTTTTTCCCTCTCTCTCAACTCTCTCTCTCTCCGTGTATCGACGCTCTCTCTCTCTCTCATCGTTTTCCGAAGCTCATCCACCCGACCTCACTCATTCTCACCAAAGCAACTAAATGGACTATTTAAAGAAACACAATCGTTTCTACAAAAATAGGTTTATTATTCAAATAACCCAACAAGAAATGAATAAAACAAAGCAAAGATTAAAATGCATAATAAATGAATTATCGAGTCAGATAACTAAACTCTAAACTGCAAAGCACTTCTGATTAAAGAAGTCTCATTATGGCTAATAGCCTGGAAATCCCCAAAATCACACATCCTCACAAATCGATAACTAAAAGTCATGTCCAAAAAAAAACAGTCTACCACAATTCCACATGTTATTCGAACAAGTCCACAGACATCTGTCGAAAGAATTAAACATGATAGAAAACTCCCAAAAATATGTGAAATGCAAAACACAATAATGGAAAGTGTAAAATGAATAGCCAAGATATGGCAAACGTAACATGACAAAATAACAATATAAAAGAGGTATGAATATTCATATTAAATCTCCCACACCAGTTCAAAAGTTCATAATGATCAGAAAGTCATGGTAAAAATCACAAGTTCAATTTTCTCCCATAAAAACAGAGATTTGAGACTCTACCTTATCTGCCGATTTTCAAAGCCTGGACCCACTCCAAAGCTATGACTGGACAACTGCAGTTCTATCACGTTAATGAACGATCAAACTCACTTTTAGGGCAGATTTTGGCATAATCTAGATCAAAGTAACGCACGTACTCACGAACATAGATAGCGCTTGGGAGATCACCTGACCCCCAATATTGCTGAGCTTCTCACGCAGAGAGCTGAGGAATCAAACTATTTGCTGAATACAAAGATTTTACAACTGACGGCTCTGTCAGTACCATCTCGCTCCAAAAATTCTTTCATCACACCTTAAAGCATTGAAGCTATGAAATGCATATATGTGTCCTTTAAATAGAGCTCGGCCACCCCATAAGAGCGTCTCGCTCTCCTTAACGGCAAACTAAAACAAAAGCATATGTATAAAACATAACAAAATAGAGCTATGCTCAATTAGCAATGTCTACTGCACTGCAGCTTTAAGGACTGCTCTCATGACGCACTTCCAAAGTCACTGGGGTTGTGTTCTTAGAGCCTTTACATGTAATTTTACAAACACGAATAAGCTTTACTACTCCCACAACAAGAATTATCAGTAAAATAGCTATTAAGACAATTAAAATTGTCGGCATAATATATTCCTGATACTCGAACATCACGGAATCGTCGATGTCTTTCAACGTTGGAACAGTCATTGGCACCTTGGTTGTAGGTACCGCCACTACCAAATGCTCGTTATGCGTATGACGCATAATTATCTTCTCGGAACTGTTGAATACAGCACCGCTAAGTACGAGAAAGTCCGTAGACATCACACGGCATGCAGCATCAAACAGCTTGGATCCTTGAAGAACGAATGACGTCGACTTGTTGTTCTGGCACATCATTGTAACTGCACTCTTTGCAGAACGCGGCAGTTAGAGTACTGGTGGACACAATGTGGTAATCTCGCAGGAACTGTCTAAAGTCACATTCTGTCGGAGTCTGTCCATGAACTAATGATAATTCACAACCATCCACAGACACAACTCGCAACTGGAAAATACTACTGTCACACACACACTTCTCTCTAACTAAAGTACAACTTGTCTTATAATCAACTCCCAAACCTTAACATTGATCTCCCAAAATGAACATGGTCTCTAATCTATCCCATGTCACTACTGAGTCTCCAAAAAGCACTCGAAAAAGGTCTAATAACAAAAAGGTTTCATGTTACTGAACCAAACAAAACTACTAATGCAAAAATCAAACACTCTTAATGTGAACTAATTCCAAGTGTGTATCCCAGAATAATCACAGTCAACTCACTATTAAGCACAACAACTCTACGGAACTCACTCACAAAAAAAAAATTCTATCCAACAGAAAAAAAAATACTCGAGAATCCTATCCAACACTAAAAGGTATCATATCTCGTAAAAGACATGAAAGTTCTACTCCGGTTAGCAAATATTTCGCAACACCTGACTAATTCTCAACAAAATAGCAACTGACGTAATGGCAATCGCTCCCATGATCTTAACAACTACAATTACTCACAATACAGCTCCCTTAATTTAAAAAAAAAAACTGAGAAAAAAAAAATCCAAATACTCAAATACGATCTCCCAACCCGAAAAAAAAGATCAGACTTGTTCAGTCCGATACACTAAGTACCTCCCCAAAAAAAAATAATCCTAAACAACACACACATTGCGTCAGATGATAAAACTCATCATAACACCATAACACAATAACACACTAACACACTAACACACGGGTCAAATCTCGTATGAAATTAGCCCATGTCTCAATTCCCAAAATCATTCGAAAACAAATGATTAAGAACTTCAACATCTAAAATGAACAGGAGACAAAAAAAAAATAAATAAATATCATATATATATAAATATCAACCCATTTATCCCTCTAACTATATACAAACGTTCCATTACGTGACTATATACAAATGTTCCATTGCATCCCAACTTTCTTCAACTTCGAAATATGGGTCAATTTCGTCACTCCAGTATTTACATCTTTTACTACAAATCTATTCCCTCTTTTTATCTCTACAATCTCAAAAGCTCCGTGGAACTTCGGACTTAATTTATAATTCAGATCATTCCGAACATTTACTTTAACAAACACTCTATCACCCATCGAAAAAGCTACTCCCCTCCATTTCGCGTTACTTTTCTCTACCATTGCACGCGAACTAAGTTCAAGTTCTTTACTGATACGTGCAAATCTTTCTCTCGCTGTATTTATCAACGAAGTGACCGTAACATCACCTTGAACTCGCTCTGGTAACAAATCAAAAGGTCCTTTCAACTTGTACCCATACAAAGCTTCTGCTGGAGATATCTTAATTGTGTCATTCATCATTGTATTGATACTATATCGCACTTCATCCAAAGATCTGTCCCAGTGTGTATCGGAACCACCCACCGTCATGCACAAAGCTTCGATTACTTTCCGATTCGCCCTCTCACATAACCCATTTGCTTCAGGTCTATACGGGATTATAGATACTTTCTTTATTCCCAGTAAATTAGCAAGACCGTCTAAAGTCTTATTAATAAACTCCCTACCATTGTCTGTGATCAGACATTCAGGAACACCATATCGACAAATTATCCCCTTAAAGAACGCTATAGCAACTTCCTCAGCTGATTTGTACTTCAGTGGGAAAATCTCGACAAAGCGAGTCAACTCATCAACAACTACTAATAAATGTCTATAACCATAAGCGGACTCTGAGAAGTTACCCAGAATATCCATATGCACTCTCTGAAACGGCATATGTGGTATGGGATATGAACCCAAACGACACGACACCGTCGTCGCTGGCTTATTCGCATTGCAAATAGCACACTTCTTCACAAAGGCTTCTACTGCGGAAAACATATTTTTCCAAAAGAACTTTGACCTGACGTCTTCATACGTCTTGTCCACACCTAAATGAGGCGAACCAAATTTACAATGTACAATGTCCAGAACTTGTGGTACTAGACTCTCTGGCACGATGATTTGTGTAATCTCACCCATGCTTCGAGTACTTCGCAAGTTATACTTAACTTTCCTCACCAATAAATTATTCTCCAACTCTAGACCAGAAAAAGGCAACTTATACCCTTTCTTCGGTGAAACTCCCCTAAGAAATGCCTTAGCATCTGACAACAATTTATCTTCATCTTGCTTTTGTTCGAGCAAGCCTATGTCCCAAGTGACATTTTCACCCGTAATATAACACACAGCGTTACTCTCACTATCACGAACCACAATCTCTCCCGAGACTGCCGACTCACTATTTCTCCCCGAAGTATGCACTATAGAAACGTGTATGTCCTCTACATGCGATCTCTCAGAACTACTAATATCAGAGACATTAGACACCAAATATTTACTCTCTTCTCCCACACAGGATTCGGTGTGTATTCCCTCATCCTCGACCGGAAAATGTCTGCTCAATGCATCTGCGACTACATTATGCTTACCTTCAATGTATTTGAGGTTTGCATCAAAATCTCTCAGTGTTAGGAACCAACGTGCTCTCTTGGGCGACAAATTTGGCTTATTAAAAAGCTCTAACAACGGTTGATGATCTGTAAAAATCTCAACTTTATTTCCCAACAACAACATCTTAAAATGAACAAGGCTAGAGACAACTGCGAAAGCCTCCTTGTCCACAACTGACATCAGCATTTCGTTACTACCACACGTTTTGAACTTTCTGCTATAAAAAGCAATTGGGTGTAATTTCCCCTCAAATTTCTGCATCAAACACGCACCTATACCTTTCTGACTCGCGTCAGTCACTAAGGTGAACGGTTGACTAAAATCTGGAAACTTCAAAACTGGTGGGTTCACCAAAGCGTTCTTAAGCTTCTCAAAAGCTAATTGTTGACTATCACCCCAAACAAACTTAACGTCTTCTCGTAACAAATCTGTCAGTGGAGTCGCTATTGTAGAAAAATTCCGCACAAAACGGCGAAAGAAACCCGACATACCTAGGAACGAACGAATCTGTTTCCTGGTTTTGGGAACTGGAAAATTCACAATGGCTTTAACTTTCTCATCATTCACTCTGACTCCCTCTTTAGAGATAACATGTCCTAGATAGACAATTTTTCTCTTCAGAAACTCACATTTGGCCAATTTGACCTTTAACCCAGCGAACCGTAATCGCTTGAGGACTTCTTTTAACACCTTTAGATGTTCTTCAATCGTATCTGTGCATATGAGAATGTCATCCATGTACACAAACACCGACTTTCCTAACAAGCCATGAAGTACTGTGTTAACCAGTCTAGTAAATGTTATTGGGGACCCTTGTAATCCAAAAGGCATCCTATTAAACTTGTAATGTACCGAAAATGCTGTATATTTACGGCTACTCTCACAAAGGGGAACCTGTAAAAACCCTTGCATAAGATCTATAGATGAATATATATTCTTGCCACCGATCTCAACAAACAAATCAGGCAAACAAGCTACAGGATATCTATCTGGGCATGTTTTTTCATTCAATTTACGAAAATCTACACAAACTCTGATACTACCGTCTTTCTTAGGAACTGCCAGCAAAGGAAAATTAAACGGAGAATTGGACGACCTAATAATGCCTTCCGACTCCCACCTCTGAACTTCTTTTTCTACTTCTTCTCTAATCTTAAAAGGAATTCGATATGCTGGAATATATATGGGATTTGTACCCTTTTCTAGGCGGATTGAATGTTCTAAAACATCTGTAACTCCTAATTTATCTCCCTTCAAAGCAATGATATCTAGATATTCTTTCAACACTTTCTCTACTTTATCTGAATACTCAGGATAATCAACTTTAGCCAAGTGTTCATGCAGAACCTGACTTCGGAACTGTTGCTCCTCGTTAGGAAACATATTCCCGTCTCCACAAAAACTCACTAATTTATGCTCTTCATTAAACTCTTCAAAATCAATTACATAAGTACCCTTGTGATATTTTTTCACTGAGTCTTGATAGCTAACTAATTCTACTGAAGTCACGCCTGCGACTGAAACTTCATTCACTGACACCGTACTCACAACGTCTTTGAATTTCTCGGTTCCCTCAACAACGCACACTTGAGAAGGAAACTTTTTCTCTTTCAGCGACACTTTAACCAATGTAGGAACTCGCGGTTGCAATTCAATATCTTCCAACAAAAATCCTTTAAAAGATCTTTGCGGAATATCTTCACTCTCTAATGAATGTGTTACACATGTCTCAGACTGTGTCTTAGGTTTCTCACAAGTTTTTTTCCTGTGTATATATGGAACAAAACAACCTGACTCACCTATTGTAATCCCCTGAATTCCCGTAAGAATGTTGATGTTATGTCGCATGCAAGAAGGGTGTCCTAGCAAAACCATTTCACCTGAGGCTAATCCTTCTATGACCAAAAATGATTCTACTATTGTCTTTCCGCCGATACAAAGCGTAAGAAATGACGAACCTAAAATATTCAGTTTCCTCGCTTGCACATCACACACTGTCTCACTAGAAGGGACTAATTTGCACTCTGGAAACTTCGAGTGAAAAAGGTCAGCATTTACTAAGTTAACTGAGCTACCAGAATCAATGAAAATAGAAATTTCACTGCCATTAGAGAATCCACGTACAATCGGCCTAGGTTCTAGTGATTCTAAGACCTGATTGCTCATTATCCTGTGTCCGTTTTCGAACTTATCTTGTGAAAATTCTGCTGTTCCTTTGTGTATCTAGAACTTGCATCATGTGGAATTCTCCTGTCATATCTAGAAAAACCTCCCCGTGACTTCCCTGAATAATCTCTACTCTTTGTGGCTGGGCAAAATCTCCATCCATAGTCTGAAGATTTGCAAACTGAACAATATCTCACTCTGCAATTTGATTTACTATGTCCTAGTTTATCACAATGAAAACAACGTATCGTTGTGACTGACCTCTCTGGAATTTTCTTCGATTCTACTCGTGCACATGTCTTCGCTGTTGCATCATTTCCCGCATGCGAGGGACTAGCATTGTTCTGTGGTTTGGAAACCGCAGCCGACATTTTTGCACCTCCCTGTACAAAACTACTGTCCAGTGTCGGGCATTTTGATAGATTTTTATTAATCCTGATCAATTCTCTTATCAAAACTATCTACAATTACATCTGGGACCGACGTTAAAAGGCAAGCAAAGTGTAACAATCTTTCAAAATTATCTAAGGAGATATTATTTCCAGTTACCCATGGAGAGCCTGTTATAGATTTCTTTGACTCACCTACTGCATCAAATAAATTCACACTGTATGTGACTAGTGAATCATTGCCTTTCTTTACTTTAAGAAACTCTCGCAAATTCCGAACTGCACATTCACGTTGAACTCCGCCATAAGTAGCTCGTAGAAATTTCTGCAGTTCATTCCAAGTTTTACACCTTCTGAACCCGAAACTGCGTGCCCGTTTCCCAATATCTCCTTTATCTAAATCCAGAAATGATTTTGCCTCTGTTAAAGCTTCAGCGCCATTCGTAATTTTCTTGGAATTCAGATAATTGTTCACTGACTCAATGAAAGTTTCTATATTTTGGGTTGGCTTCCCGTCAACTAACCCTTTAAAATTAGTAATTCCCGCGCTAACGCTCGTCACTTTATGCACTACAACTGATTGGGATGTGCTTGCTGCATCGTCCGGCATTTTGTGAGTGACCACACGCCCTGAGCGTAACAACATAAAAAAGAAACCAAAAAGAACACTAGAGAAAGGCAAAAGTTACCCCCTCTAAAAGAAGAACAGAAAACGGAGTTCTGAGAAACTTACGAGAATGGGGTACTCATCAATTTGAACAGAAAACAGAGCACCTATCACTCGACTTGCTAACCTGTGACATCACCCACTCGAAGACGGAGCAGAGGAAAACACCAGCGTGATTTTTGTTGATTCACCACTTTGCGTAATTAACTCACAATCGCCACTACTCACACTTATTTGGGTATTTTGTTAACCTCAAAATTGCTCTAGAGATCATCCAGATCTATTTCACAACTCCCCACTCCCAGTACTCGAATAGAGACGGAAAAAAAAAGATTCCCCATATTACCCACGTAATCACGACCCACCTATGAAACTCGCTCTCCTAAGATTGAGTGGTCGTTTTTGCCCCGAGGCGAGTCTGTGCCTTGGGCATCAATGTTATCAATTAGTCTATTAGTAATCTCCCTCTTTCGCCACCATTAAAGACATGGGACACCGCTCGCTGCCACCATTAAAATCATGAGGCACCGCTCGCTGCCACCATTAACATCTGTTACAAGGAACAGATCAACACTTGTTTGAGAAGTGTACGTAGCGTAATCCTAGCGATCTTCTTCAGGAAAAAGACGTGAAAAGATTCGACCCATGATAACACACATTTTTTTCGCTCTCTCTCAACTCTCTCTCTCTCCGTGTATCGACTCTCTCTCTCTCTCTCATCGTTTTCCGAAGCTCATCCACCCAACCTCACTCATTCTCACCAAAGCAACTAAATGGACTATTTAAAGAAACACAATCGTTTCTACAAAAATAGGTTTATTATTCAAATAACCCAACAAGAAATGAATAAAACAAAGCAAAGATTAAAATGCATAATAAATGAATTATCGAGTCAGATAACTAAACTCTAAACTGCAAAGCACTTCTGATTAAAGAAGTCTCATTATGGCTAATAGCCTGGAAATCCCCAAAATCACACATCCTCACAAATCGATAACTAAAAGTCATGTCCAAAAAAAAACAGTCTACCACAATTCCACATGTTATTTGAACAAGTCCACAGACATCTGTCGAATGAATTAAACATGATAGAAAACTCCCAAAAATATGTGAAATGCAAAACACAATAATGGAAAGTGTAAAATGCATAACCAAGATATGGCAAACGTAACATGACAAAATAACAATATAAAAGAGGTATGAATATTCATATTAAATCTCCCACACCAGTTCAAAAGTTCATAATGATCAGAAAGTCATGGTAAAAATCACAAGTTAAATTTTCTCCCATAAAAACAGAGATTTGAGACTCTACCTTATCTGCCGATTTTCAAAGCCTGGACCCACTCCAAAGCTATGACTGGACAACTGCAGTTCTATCACGTTAATGAACGATCAAACTCACTTTTAGGGCAGATTTTGGCATAATCTAGATCAAAGTAACGCACGTACTCACGAACATAGATAGCGCTTGGGAGATCACCTGACTCCCAATATTGCTGAGCTTCTCGCGCAGAGAGCTGAGGAATCAAACTATTTGCTGAATACAAAGATTTTACAACTGACGGCTCTGTCAGTACCATCTCGCTTCAAAAATTCTTTCATCACACCTTAAAGCATTGAAGCTATGAAATGCATATATGTGTCCTTTGAATATATATATATATATATATATATATATATATATATATATATATATATATATATATATATATATATATATATATATATATATATATATATATATATATATATGTATATATATATATATATATATATATATATGTATATATATATATATATATATATATATATATATATATATATATATATATATATATATATATATATATATATATACGAGTATATTGTAAAGAGGAAAACCTCTCTGTAAGCCAACTCAACCTCTAAACTGTCGTATAACGTAAATATAGTGTTGTTCATATTGATATCATATTGATAACTCAGCTCCTTTGTAAAGTCTCTCCATGCTTCTCCTTTTGGCAAATCTCTTAATCTTTCCTAGACTTCTTTCAGATAAAGGTGAATGGAGACAAAAATCCTGCCTCACAGATGAACCAGCTTTAGGATGAAGCCTGGGAGAAAAGTTGAGTCCCCCATAGCAACCAGTGAACATGCAGTTGCCAGAGGTCACAGAAAACAGAGGTTGCAACACATGTGACTTGACCACCATCTTGACCACCAAGGGCAAACGCCAGTGCTCTGAGTACCATCTGAGAGAAGAGAAAAAATAATTCACTGAGGTTATAAAAAGCAGGGCACCTGTAGCCTCGCCCCTAGAAACACATCATAAACCCTCTTGGCATCAGATCCAACACACTTGCCCCTTGCTTGCTCTTCCTTGAGCTGACCCCATGTGGCCACATTTTGGCCCTCCAGTCGCTTACCTGTGCAGTCCCATTAAAATCACCCCACCATTCCTAGTGAAGTTCGATGAGGCCCTACAGTGCTCCATCTAAGGTAAAGTCTTGATCTAAGGTTCTTTCAACAGTCGCGTATCTTTTGACCTTTTCCTAAGTGCAATTTCTCACAAGACCTGACTTAGTTATTACAGTGTGTAATTTCAACATAAGCATCTCGCACAGGAATCATGTTATCTTGGCGCCATATGTGCAACACTCGATTCACCCAAAATCACTACGTTTCCTTATGTAACCGGTTGCATTCTCAATTGCAGACAGTGTTGTTAGCTGTGGAAACAACTGGTTTTTCTTATGCTCCTTGCCATGGCCTTGCCACTGCAACCCATTCTACAGTGTCCCTTTCGAAAGGATTAACCCAGAGATCTTCAATGT
>JANJGK010000046.1:7355586-7365586 GCA_039081455.1 Macrobrachium rosenbergii | reverse complement strand
GAAATATGTCTCCTTTAGTGCTATGAAGATGTAATTATGGCAGAAATTACAAAACGTCAGCAACAAAATTAAAAGACAGCCTTGTGTTGTATGGTTTTCTGTCCCCTTCCTTTACCTGAAACAGATATTTAGATGACACGGTCAAAAAGATAAGAGGCTGAGTGTCACTCCCTTAAGCAGCTTAGCCCAAACAAGCTTCTTAAAGCAACCTTTCTAAAGGCAGATTGAGCTGGCTGAATTGTCTTTCCACAGGACACCTGGGGAGATACAAGCAGATGGTTGGAACACCTGGAAAATGACACATCTTCAGCCCGGTCACCACATGGGCCCGACACTGGTGACCCTACCCGTGGTTGCCTTAAAAGGAGTTGGGACACGAGAGATCTTTGCAGTTAGCCAGAGCAGTCGTTCACATGTGAGAGGTGCTGAGAAGCCCCCCTTCCCCTCCCGACCCGTCTGTCCACACCCACCTCCAGACTCGACTCTGATTCTACAGTCATCCTCGGAACAGACCGTCCAAGTGATTAGTGTGACGTGCCATTCGTGTGATTGTCCCTTATCAGCATTCGTCTGAGACCCGCTTCCCCTAAGGTAAAGTACGTGTGAAGACCTTTCAGTCACGGCAGTTTGCCTTTAAAATTGTTTATTGAGTGCCAGTATTCTGCTTTGTCCTTGTGCCATTTTATCCAGCGCCATTGCCAATGTTATGTGTCCCAGTGTAAAGTCTCCATTCATTCCTCGAATCCTTGGCACCATCAGTACAGCCTCGAGTTATTGTATGTGTTATATTTTCCTTTACTGGCGTGTAATGTTTAACTCTATTGCAGAGGGACTTTGCTGTGGACTCATCTTGGACTGTGCCTTGCAATCAATCTAGACTCCAGTAGGAAGATCTTCAGGCATTGCAAGCCTCCTAATAATTCATTTAACCATTTTCCTTTCGATTCTTTCCTATAAATATAATTACTTAATTTAACCAAAGTGTTTACGCAACATTCCCTCATGAAGTAGAGCCGTAAGCTCATTGAATCATCCCCATTTTTCTTTTTCTTTTTATGATTTCCCTTAATGCAAGGTCAGATTTCCAAGGCCAAATTAAAGAAAGATCCGTTGCTGGCCTGTAAAGCATCTTACGAATCTAGAAATCCAGGGAAATACCTAAATATATATATATATATATATATATATATATATATATATATATATATATATATATATATATATATATATATATATATATATATATGTCACTAAGTCCACGTCGGAATTTGAGTGAAAACCGGGACTTTGACCAAGTACTTTCATAGTTTATTCTACATTTTCAAGTTCACACTGAATACAAAAGAAGTTGACAGAGATTTATATACAAAAAACATAAGGTGGAGGCAGGCTTACAGTTTGTTAATCTGGGCAGCATGTTCTTTAAACAACAAAGACAGGGACAAAGGATCAAGGGGTATCCAGGGTGGAGATTAACATTCCTGGTGGAAGTAGCTTCAATGAACACATTCTCTGGCAGATGTCTTTTCAGATGGTCATTGACCTTGTAGATAACCGTTGACCTATCCCAGTTCATCGCATGGCCTGTCTTAAACCAAATGATCCACAATGTCATAATTTGGTAAGCTTCTTGAAATGGCATATTTGTGTTGGGAGCTTCTTACTTTTAGTCCTTTTGATGTTTGACCAATATAAATCTTATTACATTCTTTGCAAGGAATACTGTATACAATATTGTGTGAATTGGATGGGCTGTTCTTAATTAGTTTATTTCTGAAGGTATTATTATTTATTTAAATACTAAGTTAATATTAATAGTTTTTAAAATGGGCACTGCAGGAATGAAATTAGGATGAAATGGTAAACAGAGAATATTCTTAAGTTCTTTGTTGACACTGGTTGGATTGTAATATGACTTTTTTGCTTTATTTTTATAAAGTTCTAAAAAAATCTGGAGGGTAAAATAAAAACTATACTAAAGGAATTCGGTTCAATAAAAGAGAAAATGTCAACGATTGGCCCATCCTTACCATACATGTACGGATTAATCAAAACCCATAAAAGAGATTTTCCCATTTGCCCCATTATCAGTTCAACCAGTTCTATTAGTTATAAACTTTCTAAATATATAGTTAAATTACTATCACCTATTCTGGGAACTATTTCAATTTCCCATTTACAAAACTCTGTTGAGTTCTATGCTAGACTTTCCTTTATTGAATTGTCCAGTACTGACAGATTAACCAGTTTTGATGTGACATCTTTAATTTCTAAAGTTCCTATTGATGACTTACTTCAATATTTGTCACAACATTTGGACTTATATAATCTAGAATTATCTACCAATGTTATTATTAATTTGATATCCCTTTGTATCAAAAATTGTAAATTTACTTTCAATGGTAATTTTCATGAACAAATATTTGGTATGGCTATGGGGAACCCTCTTTCACCACTTTTGTCTAATATTTACATGGAATACTTTGAGTCTAGACTTATTCCAAGAAGTCTATTCTCTAAGGTGTTTTGGGTTAGAGCAACCCTCTGTTACACCAACACAGACTGTCCGCTCCACCTAGTGCCAAGAGCTCAACAAAAGAAAGCATTACAACTCATCCATGAACCCTCTCATCTGTCTGGTAGAATAACAGCCAAACTGGTAGAAAAATTCATATAGCAGTGAGTAGAAGCATATAAAAAGTGGGAAAAATAGTCCAACAAGTGCCAAACAAGCAAAGTACCACGTCATACAGAGTCAAGCACTGGGGAATTCACTTCCACTAGGTGACAGTAGTTTGACCATCTCTACATACAAACCTGTAATACTATCTAAAGAACGAGCTACATATGGCTGGATGGTATCCCAGTGATAGAAGCAACATAAGTTGCCTATGTAGAGAGAAGTCTTGATATATTGCTTATACATAATTATAAAACTACCCATGTGGCATGAAGGTGTGAATCATTCCTCACATGTACATCATTTCCTTTGCCTTTTTGTGGGGAGGAGCCCTGTCACCCACATTCCATTACCACACCAAATTTAGCCAGTCAGATTGACCTAATGCTTATGTTGCCAGTGTCACCCGAACTATGTGGTATGAGACACCACTTTTATGCCAGCACACTGTATTAAAAACAAATCACATTACGAGCATAAATCAGTACACTCTAGGCATCCTGGATGTGACTTACCTTTACAGTAATCCACACCATATATATCCATATACATATATATGTACGTATGTGTATGTATATATATATATATATATATATATATATATATATATATATATATATATATATATATATAAATGTGTACATATACATATATATATACATACATACATATATACATATATATATATATATATATATATATATATATATATATATATATATATACATACATATATACATACATTTATATATATATATATATATATATATATATATATATATATATATATATATATGAATTTCATAAATATTAAGCCGCAACCACCTCTATTGCAGGAATCCATAAGGAGGGAATTCCTGTGGATAAGATAGTATACCAGGACCCAGGGATAGGGCTACAAACCACCTCACACGATGGGAGTTTTGGGATGGGCTTTTGGAAAGGATCAACTCAGGTACTTGCAAGTTAGAACGATAAGGGCATCAGAACGCTAGTCTGCCTTCCTGTTCCCTTGTTATAGAAGTGACGAACAACCCTAATCCTGTCTTGACCCAAATGTATTTCAGGGATTTATGTGGGATCCACCAGTAGGCTTCTTAAGTTGCGAGTTGATTCTTCACATCGGGATATCAGCTCTCGTACAGGGGGCAGAATTTCGAACCCAGAGCACTCCAACATCAGAAGTCATTCGAAACAAAGCAAAACATATATTGAGAACAGAGATTTTAGCATAATCGGTCATACTGCCAATCCTCAAGACTTAACCAACCTGGATTCATTATTGTTTATAAAACAACTGGTTCCACTGTTAACACTCAGACTTCTTCAAGCCCACTGTGTTTATCTTAACTTTACTGTGGTGTTTTTTCTCTTTAGTTCTTTGCTGTCTGACCTCTAGGTCAGTTGTATTTTATTTATCTTTTATGCTTATTTTCTGTTCTTTATTTATGTTTTTTATTCTAAGAGTGTACATATAAGTGTATTTTGTCTATTTTTATGCAGCCCTAAAGATGTAATTATGGCAAAAATTACGGAACGTCGGCAATAGAATTAAAAGACAGCTTTGTGTTGTGTGGTTTTCCTCTGTCTTCCTCTCGGCATATACATGTATATATGTGTATATGCATATATGTAAACATCTATATATATATATATATATATATATATATATATATATATATATATATATATATATATATATATATACATATATTTATATATATACAAATGTATATGCAACCAGGACCGTGCCCTTTTCTAGCACGTAATTCACTGTCAAGGTCAACAGAGGTAAGGTGGGTTTTTCAAGAAACGCGTTTCATGTGGCCCCCTGCCCGGGGTCAAAATAAGGGACTGCATCTATATGTCATAATACTGTCGTACATACACATTTATATATACATACATATGTATGTATATGTGTATTTATATATAATTAATACACACACACACAAACACACACAAACAAACTCACACACACACACATATACATATATATATATATATATATATATATATATATATATATATATATATATATATATATATATATATAATTTCATTAGGTAGCTAACTTCAATCAAACAAATTCAAGTGTTAAATCTCTTAATTATTTGACAAGCAGACACTTCGTTTCCATTGACAGTTTCATATTCAGCTCAAGAAGGAACTCCATATACGTCCAGTGACATCACTGGACAGCAGGCTAATATTTCTGTGAAATGGGAAGAAAACAAGACATTATTAATCAAAGGAGAACTGTTTTATTCCCAAGTGTGTGTGTGACGATACATTTTTAAGAAATATAATAGTAATTGACATGATATGAACAAAAAAGAATAAGAATAACAAAGTAGCATCAGTATATAAAAAAAAAATCCCTGAACCACTCCCTGGTCCGGATCTTTTTTTTTTTTTTACCAGCAGCCCATCTCTCGACAAAATTTAACTAAAATTCATAAAATCATTTTGAAATATCTTGCGAACAAACAGAGAATTTAGCAGAGACACATGTGCACAGTCCAACTTCATTAGGAGAGGTAATAAAAAAACTGGCAAAACTTGCTCACAGCTAGGTTTGAAAGACAAGAAGTAAAGTTAATCTGACTCACCGGTGGACACGGGATGAAGCAAGTACAAGGCCTGTATGGATCACAGCAGTTGCAGTGGGGAGGGCAGCATTGTGTTGGTCTTGGCCTTGGGAGTCTTCCCTGAAAAATCAAGGTGCAGTCAGTTTAAATATAAGAATGAAAAAGGCTTAGGATTTGGATTGAGAAGGCAAGACAGGTGGCTGAAGGATTGACAGGGGAAGAATATTGTAGGTTTAGTACAGATACTTTTCCGGATGGTGAGAGAATAGAACGAGTAGATCCCTGAGAGGATTTGGAATGATATATTTCAGATAAAAAATAATTATATCTTAGTTTAACCAGACCACTGAGCTGATTAACAGCACTCCTAGGGCTGGCCCGAAGGGTTAGACTTATTTTACGTGGCTAAGAACTAACTGGTTACCTAGCAACGGGACCTACAGCTTATTGTGGTATCCGAACCACATTATGACGAGAAATGAATTTCTATCACCAGAAATAAATTCCTCTAATTCTTCATTGGCCGTTCGGAGAGTCGAACGCTGGGCCAACAGCGTGCTAGCCGAGAGCTCTACCCACCCCACCATTGAAGAACTTATATATTTCAGATGATGGTAAGATGAGTGCACAGACGGCTACTATTAATTAGTGTTAGATACGGAATATGTGGTCTTAATATTTGGCACTCTGATGGATGCTGCCGCTTCAGTCATCAGCCAAAGCGAGACACAGAACAAGTAAAGCTAGAGTAGCAGGATGTGTGCAGAAGACCAGAAGGATACTAGGATTTTCTGGGAAAGCCAAGGTTGGAATGATATGAAAGAATTGTTTAACCAATATTCTTAATAGAAGTGACATATGGGTATTGAATACAAATGAAAGAAAAACTATGGCAAAGCTAGAGATTGATTATTTACGTAGTACTTGCCGTATAAGAGGAACTGAAAGGCTAAAAGAATAAATGGAGTGTTCTTAGACGGTTTGATTAAGTGGAAAGAACAGAGAATAATTGGTCGGTGAAAAGAACTTATAACTCAACTCTGGAGAGTTGGTAGGAGGGATAAAGGAGGAAGAAGAAAGGGATAGATGGAGTATGATTGGAACTGGAAAGGAGAGGCCTTAACATAAAGGAAGAGAGAGAGTGCATGTAAGATAGATGTGAATGGTGCAGTGTGGTAAATTCTGCCAGAAAAGATTCGTCATAGAAAGGCCATAGAAAGAAAGCTGAAGAACATCGACTTTTTAGCTTTAATGGAAAACTGTCTATTAAGGAATTTGTCAATAATCCTGCTGACGAGCTTAGTGTGATAACATTTATTAGAAAAGTACGTTAAAGGAAAAGTAATTTCCTGATGAAAAACATTCCAGTTAAACATAAGGGAGACAGCTATAAATACAAAAGTAAAAGTGGAGTTAAGTTTTTAATTACGTAAACAGAATCTATATATATATATATATATATATATATATATATATATATATATATATATATATATATATATATATATATATATATATATTCTGTTTACGTTATTTAAAACTTAACTCCACTTTTACTCTTGTATAAAAATTCCCCTTCGATGTTAATTCCCCGAAGTAGCGTGAATTGGATATTAAACAACATTTGTAACTTCATGAATATATATAAATCACGGCGTGATAAAAATTCCATAATAAGGGCTGCGTGTTCCAAACGTACCAATAAGTTACCATGGTGGAGGAGGGTTAATGCCGAAGCCAGTACGATTTACCCGGTCTCGACGGGCAAGTAAGTTCGGCAGATTCGGCATTAGGTTATACCTATCTTGGTGCCTCATGGTTTGACCGTCGAATGGAGTCGCTGAAAGTTACCGTGTCGAGGGGTCGAGACCCGGCGGTTCCAATCCATTTATCACTTTAAGAATTCCCCTTAGATGTTCATTCCCCATCGGGGATATTCCCGAAGTAGCGTGAATTGGACATTAAGCGACATTTGTAGCTTCATGAATATATATAAATCACCGTGTGATTAAAATTTCATATATGTATATATTTATATATATATATATATATATATATATATATATATATATATATATATATATGTGTGTACATTATATATATGAAGCAATGTAGGTGCATAGAGCAATGAATAAGGTGGTGGTCTCTGTGATTTTAATGATGCTTTGAGGAGACGTAGAAGACTGTGGAAGTACTTTTTGCTGAAAATGCTTCTATGGCTCAGCTGTACAAAGGTTGACTGAGCTAGTGATTATCTTTTACCTCTCAAGTTACAGTCCTTGAAAGTAACTTTGTAATAATGGTTAATATATACAGTACACTTTATATATGTATATATATAAATACATGCATATATATATATATATATATATATATATATATATATATATATATATATATATATATATGTGTGTGTGTGTGTGTGTGTGTGTGTGAATATATATACATATATATATGTGTGTGTGTGAGTAATGTATATATATATATATATATATATATATATATATATATATATATGTATATATATATATATATATATATATATATATATATATATACTTATGCTTACATACATACACACATTTGTGTGCGCGTATTATAGATCCATGAATTTGTAAAACGCAAAGATTTTTTGTTCCTCGAGAACCATGAGACCACTAGACAGTCACCCGACAACAACCATGAATACCTCACTCTTCCCCCTTCTAGTGATCGGGACATTCAACAAAGACCAGCGTTGAGATACTGACAGAATTCACTTATGAAATTTAAACATTATACTTACTGGGCTTGCTTCCGCTTCCCCTTGGGCCAGCAGTCCCAGAAGAACCGTAAAAACAAGGAACATTGCCACAAAGAGACGCATTTCACCGGATCTGAAAGATAGGGGAAGATTGGTTAGTCTCTCGCTCTCTCTCTCTCTCTCTCTCTCTCTCTCTGTGTGTGTGTTTTATTAATTTCCTCATCATTTATCCCCTTTTCCACGGCTACTGGGTCTCCGAAAGGATACAGTCTTCCGGTTTCTCAGTAAGCCTTTTGAGAAGATGTAACTAGACCTACGCTCTTTCCCTTGACTCCGGCAGACATTGGTATCTTTATTTTTATTTGTGTGAGTGTATTCATATATAAATATATCTATATATTTATTTTAAGCCCACCTACCAATGATGAAATAAATCTGTTATCTTACCGAAGTATTAGTTAAGCAACCTAAATAACATCTAATTCACGTCTCCTGATTTCTTTTTAATTAAGTAAAAAAAATGATTACATGGCCAATAAATCAGAAGTCGCGAGATTGAATGTGACCCATCTCATCAATATGAAACGCTCCACTCTAACGCCAGAGGCTCTGCCATTTTTGTGTCAAATACCAACATATTGCCTCCTGCACCTGACTTTTGTCTGCTGGATCTTAGAACAAATCCTTGATGAAAAATATTCAAATCAGAAGCGTTCTTACAATGTACAATGAGAGCCATCATTTTTTGCTCCCGCAATAACCTCCTGAAAAAAAAATTAAAAGAATCCGAGGATGGATTATGTTGTTGCCATGTTCATAATGTATCAAAAATGTTAAACTACATTTCAAACAATGTCCTTGCGAATGAAATCAGTATCTTCCCGAATATGCGTGAACAGCAGATGAATAACCAAGGCGTGAAATAAACGTAAAAACAAAAAGAACAAGAATGCTGTGGCTAAGGAAGAAATGGTTTAGCCCAGAAGCAAGCAGCAATCTCGCCCTCTTATAGAACAAATGATTACAGTACACTTGTCGGGATGAATATTATAACTATTCGTAAAGCGAGAGCAAAGTCAAGAAGAACAGTCTTTTTGGACATTCGATGCAAATCTTTCACAAAGAGCCTGTCTGTGCCACCTTTAACAACTAGAACGACAAATGCAGTCCTCGTATAAAGCGTGGTAAGATGTTGGGGTCAAGTGTGGGCCTCTTAACTCTGAAAGCCCAACTTAGGCCACAAGTAACGTCAATGCAAGGTTGAATATTACAGCGTTGTTCGTAAGGCAAAACATCCACCACCTGTTTACATAACACTGAAACTTTCATGATTATGAAATACCGAAGCCATCACGTTTTCAGACTTACCACAAACACACAAATCTTTGACAAAATAGAGTACACGGTATGCCTGCCAAGCACGGATCAACTCTCAGGACTACTCATGGAATGCCCTGCCTGCAAACCCTATTTATACGCGAGAAACCACGCCCACAAAAGCAACAGACCAATGGCAGACGCGCTATCTGTTGACTCATCAGCCTTGTCCTTGAAAGCAGTTATGAAATTTGTTCGTTATGAAATTTGTTCTTTATCTCTTTTTTGTGTTCAAACTATATTAATGCTTTTTCTAACTGGTCGGGGCTTTCAACAAAAGTTAGTTTGACGTATTTCAGAGGTTCTTCATTTCTTCGCCGTTCAGGTTTTTGCAAAATATATCATGAATGATGCCTATCTTGAATTTTGGCTCTCTTAAGAAAGTAACCAAATATTGAGACGCAATATTGCATATGTCCACACAAAAACTTGCTTTCAGTTCTTACTGGAATGTTGAGAAGTTTATTTATCATTTCGGGTATAGTTTCCAAGCACCTTGCGCTCTAATCCTGATTGGCGTGCAACTTACCTGGTTTTTCTGGACCTAATAACTGTTATGACGCCAGATAGCCTATAATCAATTATTCGTGCATTTCTTAGGTCCAGGAA
>JANJGK010000046.1:7343086-7350586 GCA_039081455.1 Macrobrachium rosenbergii | reverse complement strand
TGTCGGGGCAAGAGTTACGGGACTGGGTCCAGGGGCAGGTAGATACTGCAAAGGCAGAAAGAGAGGCAGAAAGAATTGCCCAGGAGAAAAGAGCGGAGATGGAGAGGCAAGAGAGAGAGAGAAAGAGAGAATTCCCTAGGAGAAAAGAGAGGAGATGGAGAGGCAAGAGAGAGAGAGAGAGTGAGAATCACCCAGGAGAAAAGAGAGGAGATGGAGAAGCAAGAGAGAGAGAAAGAAATCTTGACTCCATGAGGGTCCATTCCTCCCCGGGAATTAGAAAATATAATAGAAACTGGGTGGAAGGTCAGCCTGATAGTGCGTAGCAAAGTCACCCCCTGGAGCCGTCATTCAGGAAGATGAACGAATGACGATCCTCTAGGTGGAGGGGGATCGAAAGGACCTTCTGATGGTCCGCTTAAGGGTCACCACAGGTGATGACTCTCGAGAGAGGGAACACCTTCTCGGTTTAGCTGAGATACTCACCACAGGGAAACCCCTCCTCCTGGGACAAGATCTTGTCCAGTGGAGGGATCCCTTCATCCCTCTCCTCTGCCTAAAGCACTCAGAGCCCGCAGCCACCCCACGGCCTCCCTGACAAAAGCAGGAGGATCTGCTTATCCCTGGACTGTCTCTAGGATCGATCCTGTGGCTCCAGGAACGACCCCCTGCCCAAAAGAAGGCCAAGAATACTCCGGTCCCTACCACCCTCCCCATTACCGGACCCGCAGCTGCAATGCCCTCCCTCGCGAGGGAAAGGCTAATCAAGGAGCAAAAGGCGGACTCTTCAATCAGCTGCCTCCACAGTAAGGCTGCCACCAGTAAGGATGCCCTCACTGATTTGATAAAAGACGCCTTCCTGCTGGAAGACGATCTCTTGTACAAAGTAACCCGGGGGCCAAGTGAGCCATCCCAGGTGTGCCATAAGCTCGTGGTAGTCCCCTAACTCTGCAGAAGGATGTGCTAAGTTTGGCACATGACGGCATCAGCGGGCACTTCGGTGTTGCTCGCACAGCTTGTGTCATCGAGAGCAAGTTCCACTGGCCCAGCATCCGAAAGAGTGTAAAGCAATTCGTTGCCTCCTGCCCCACCTGCTAACTGGCAGGAAACCCAAACGAGGTAGTCCCCAGTGCCCCCCTCAGGAATATCCGCTTCGCTGGCATCCCCTTCAGGGACGTCGTCATTGACTATTTCACTCCGCAAGGGGAGGATGAAAAGTAAATCAGGGAACGCCCATTGCCTTACCATCATTGACAACTTCACGCGATATCCAGAGGCAATTCCAGTAAGGAGCGAGAGCTCGAAAAACATGGTGAAGGTCCTAGTAAAATTCTTTTGTAGATTTGGGTTCCCTGCCACGAGTACAAACAGATCAGTGTCGACACTTTATGTCGAAAGAATTCTGTGATGGCATGGCCAGCCACAGAATCAAGCACTTTCACTCAACGTCCTATCACCCCGAGAGCCAAGGAATCATCGAGCGATTCCTCCAATTGCTCTCTACGACACTCAAAAAATTGGAGCACGATGGTGGTGGCTCATGGAAGGACAACCCCTTCAAGCTATTGTATGCCCATTCTACCCGGGAGCTGCTTGACATATTATATGACGCATGGGCGGACCCTCCTCACGCGGATTGGACAGAAGAATTGCCCACCATTCAGAAAAACCTTCAGGCAGCTTGGGCGGTAGCCCAGGCCACAGAGGCGGTCAACCAAGGACGGGTGAAGATAAAATTTGACGCGACCTCCCTCTCCCACCCCTTCGAGACGGGAGATCAGGTCCTTGTACTCTGGAGGGGTACCACGAGGCCCCTTGAAACCCACTTCTCGGGCCCCCACAAAATCTTGGGAAAGCGTGGGGACTTGAACTACCTAGTAGACTGCGGGAAACGGAGGGCCAAGTGGCTCCATATAAATCTCCTGAAACCATACCAGACCCGTAGCGAAGAAACATCCGAAGATGATACATCCACCCCCAAGGTAGTAGTTGGCACTGCTGCCCTGGCCTACACGCCTGCCACTAACTCGGAAATCCTCGAGAATCTGAAAGTCATCACCCTAGGTCTCGCTGCCGCCCACAGGGAAGATATCCGCCTGTTACTACACTTAGGTGCACGGATGTGTTACAGCTTTCCATCAGTATCAAAGAGGGCTTGAAACCCATGCCCAGGGATACTACCGGGTCAACCTGGATAAGGCCCATAGGATCGAGTAGCAGGTCCAGCTCCAACTCAACCTCGGCCTTATAGAGCAAAGCCACAGCCCCTGGGCCTCCCCAGTAGTCCCAGTGCCTAAGGAGGGCGGTGGAGATCGACTTTGTGTTGATTTCAGGAGGCTGAATGAAGCGACGGAGTAGGAACCTTACCCCCTTCCCCGGATCAAAGCTTGCTTAGACAGCCTAAGGAGTGCCCCTATCTAAGCAAGATTGATTTGGAGAAGAGCTACTGGCAAGTCCCGCTCTCCAAGGAGTCGTGCCCTCAGACAGCGTTCATAACTCCTAGTGGAATATACCAATGCAAAGTCATGCCATTCGCGTTAAAAAATGCTCCCAGCTGTTTCCAACGTTTGATGAACGAGGTACTGGTGGGCATAAAGAACTGTGTGGTATACTTGGACAACATCGTCACCTATGCCAGCACCTGGGAAGAGCACTTAAAATCCCTAGAACAAATTTTAACTACCCTGGGAAAAGCCAATTTGGTGATAAATCTAAATAAGTGCCAATTTGGAGTCGGAGAATTACATACTTGGGCCATCAAGTCAGAAATGGATGGCTAGCGCCAAAGGAGGCAAACATAGAAGCCATAAGGAATATAGCCTACCCGCAAACAAAACGGGGTGCCCAATGCTTTCTCAGGATGGTACTGTACTTCTGTAGGTTCATCCCAAACTTTGCGGATGCTGCTGCCCCCATCACAAACCCCTTCCGGGAAAAGCAGCCCTTCAGGTGCACAGAAGAATGCAAAAGGGCTTACAATAATTTAAAAGCCGTATTTATGACAAAACCGGTCCTACATACTCCCGACTACGAACGGCCTTTTTGCCTAGCAGTAGATGCCAGTGACATCGGTATCAGAGCAGTTATGGCCCAAGAGAAAGAAGGAGTTAGGCACCCAGTGGCATATTATGCTAAAAAATTGAAGCCAGCTGAAACTCGTTATAGTACTATCGAGAAGGAATTGCTAAGAATGGTGCTGGCGATGAAACACTTCGAGTCATACCATGCTGACCATACTTTCCCGCTAACAGTGTATACTGATCATAACCCCCCACAGTACTTGACTACATTTAGGAACCGGAATAAACGCTTAATGTGGTGGTGCCCTCATCTCCAGGACTATAACTGGAGAATCCAGCACATCAAAGGCACAGATAACAAAATAACCAATGTCTTATCTTGACAGCATAGCGAACACCCTGGGGCCTTGCTAGCAATCAAAACTCCATTTCAGGCAAGAAAACCCAAAAGCGGTTCTGAGCCAATACTTTTAATTCAGGGGGTGTGGCCCAACAGCCAAATGGTGGTGGCACGTTCCCCTGCATTCTTGTAATTCAAGAAACTTCATTCCAATGCCCCCCCCTTGTCATGCATTAATGTTAGAAACCCTTTGATAACTTCATTTGAATTTAAAATATCAAGTGAGAACGAATCGTATTCCCTGATCATCCTTTAGGCATTCAGTGCCACCAAGGCAATGCCATGTCAGACACCACCCATCGGTAATCGAAAGAAATAACACGAGAGATGTATCGTAATGGTAAGAAGTCTCTTATAGGCAAACTGACAGCATGCTACTATCTCATTAGAATTAAGGAACTTATATGTAAATTAATTCATAAATTTTGTCACCTGTCTCAAAATTACCTTGCCCTCGTAATCCTAAAGTAACGTATACCTTGCAATTGAAGGAAATTAATGTGCCATGTTAAAGTAGTTTAATATTAATGTGTGTTGAAAGTAAAGAAAAATTTCTTTCCATTTTGTGTTGGGAATAAAGTAAAGTAAAAGCTTCTTTCCATTTGGTGTTGGGAGAAAAGTAAAGTAAAGCATCTGTGCCGACTTCTTGAATATCAACATGCGCACCCGAATGAAGGTGCGTATGTTTTCTTCTGTGGGGAGCTATTGTAAGTTACAAGAAGTCACTGCACAGCCAACCCTTAGTGTGCCCTTAGTTTATCGAAAGTAGAATCGTCGCTGCATAGCAGATCCCAATTGACCTAGATATCAACACACTAAAAGTTATCAACATTTCGATCTGTCCCCTTCCTTTACCTGAAACAGATATTTAGATGACACGGTCGAAAAGGGCAAAGATAAGAGGCTGAGTGTCACTCCCTTAAGCAGCTTAGCCCAACTAAGCTTCTTAAAGCAACCATTCTAAAGGCAGATTGAGCTGGCTGAATTCTCTTTCCACAGGATACCTGGGGAGATACAAGCAGATGTCCGGAACACCTGGAAAATGACACATCTCTGCACACGGTCACCATACTCGGGAGATCTCTGCACACAGTCAACATATTCGGCAGAGGTCTTAAAAGGGACTAGGACAGAAGAGATCTTTGCAGTTAGCCAGAGCAGTCATACGTGCGTGAGAGGTGCTGAGAGGCCCCTTCCCCTCCCTACCCCCCCATCCACACCCAACTCCAGACTCGACTCCAATTCTACAGTCATCTTTGCAACGGACTGTCGAAGTGATTAGTGTGCCGTGCCATTCGTGTGATTGTCCCTTGTCAGTATTTGTCTGAGACCCGCTTCCCCTAAGGTAAAGTAAGAGTGAAGACCTTTCAGTCATGGCAGTTTGCCATTAGAAGTGTTTATTAAGTGCCAGTATTCCACTTTGTCCTTGTGCCATTTTATCCAGCGCCATTGCCAATGTTCTGTGTTCCAGTGTGAAGTGTCCATTCATTCCTCGAATCCTTGGCACCATCAGTACAGCCTTGAGTCATTGTATGTGTGATATTTTCCTTTACTGGTGTGTAATGTTTAACTCTCTGTTGTAGAGGGACTTTGCTGTGGACTCATCTTGGACTGTGCCGTGCAATCATTCAAGACTCCAATAGGAAGATCTTCAGGCATTGCAAGCCTCCTAATAATTCATTTAACCACTTTCCTTTTGATTCTTTTCTATAAATATAATTACTTAATTTAACCAAAGTGCTTACATAACATTCCCTCATGAAGTAGAGCCCTAAGCTCATTGAATCATCCCCATTTTTCCTTTTCTTTTTATGATTTCCCTTAATGCAAAGTCAGATTTCCAAGGCCAAATTAAATCCATTGCCGGCCTGTAAAGCATCTTATGAATCTAGAAATCCAGGAAAATACATAAATATATATATATATATATATATATATATATATATATATATATATATATATATATATATATATATATATATATATATATGTCACTAAGTCCACGTCGGAATTTCAGTGAAAACCGGGACTTTGACCAAGTACTTTCGTAGTTTATTCTACATTTTGAAGTTCACACTGAATACAAAAGAAGTTAACAGACATTTATATACAAAAACATAAGGTGGAGGCAGGGTTACAGTTTGTTAATCTGGGCAGCATGTTCTTTAAACAAAAACGACAGGGACAAAGGATCAAGGGGTATCCAGGGTGGAGATTAACATTCCTGGTGGAAGTAGCTTCAATGAACACAGTCTCTAGCAGATGTCTTTTCCGGTGGTCATTGACCTTGTAGATAACCGTTGACTTATCCCAGTTCATCGTATGGCCTGTCTTAAGCCAATGATCCACAATGCCATAATTTGGTAAGCTTCTTGAAATGGCATATTTGTGTTGGGAGCTTCTTACTTTTAGTCCTTTTGATGTTTGACCAATATAAATCTTATTACATTCTTTGCAAGGAATACTGTATACAATATTTTTTGAATTGGGTGGGCTGTTCTTAATTGGTTTATTTCTCAAAGTATTATTATTTATTTAAATACTAAGATAATATTAATAGTTTTTAAAATGGGCACTGCAGGAATGAAATTAAGATGAAATGGTAAACAGAGAATATTCTTAAGTTCTTTGTTGACACTGGTTGGATTGTAATATGTCTTTTTTGCTTTATTTTTATAAAGTTCTAAAAAAATCTGGAGGGTAAAATAAAAACTATACTAAAGGAATTCGGTTCAATAAAAGAGAAAGTGTCAACGATTGGCCCATCCTTACCATATATGTACAGATTAATCAAAACCCATAAAAGAGATTTTCCCATTTGCCCCATTATCAGTTCAACCAGTTCTATTAGTTATAAACTTTCTAAATATATAGTTAAAACACTATCACCTATTCTGGGTACTATTTCAAATTCCCATTTACAAAACTCTGTTGAGTTCTATGCTAGACTTTCCCATACTGAATTATCCAGTACTGACAGATTAACCAGTTTTGATGTGACATCTTTAATTACTAAAGTTCCTATTGATGACTTACTTCAATATTTATCACAACATTTGGACTTGTATAATCTAGAATTACCTACCAATGTTATTATTAATTTGATATCCCTTTGTATCAAAAATTGTAAATTTACTTTCAATGGTAATTTTCATGAACAAATATTTGGTATGGCTATGGGGAACCCTCTTTCACCACTTTTGTCTAATATTTACATGGAATACTTTGGGTCTAGACTTATTCCAAGAAGTCTATTCTCTAAAGTGTTTTGGGTTAGAGCAATCCTCTGTTACACCAACACAGGCTGTCCGCTCCAGCTAGTGCCAAGAGCTCAACAAAAGAAAGCGTTACAACTCATCCATGAACCCTCTCATCTGTCTGGTAGAAAAACAGCCAAACTGTTATTCATATGGCAGTGAGTAGAAGCATATAAAAAGTGGGCAAAATAGTCCAACATTTTTTATCACACTTATAAATTCCTTTTCGGTGATAATTCCCCATCGGGGATATTCCCGAGGCAGCATGGATTTGATATTAAGCGACATTTGTAGCTTCATGATTGTATATAAATCACGGTGTGATAAAAAATGTCATAAAAAGAGCTGCGTATTCCAAACGTACCAAAGAACTATCATGGTGGAGGTGGGTTAATGCCGAAGCTAAGTACAGTTTCCCCGCTCTCGACGGGTAAATAAAGTACACCAGACTCAGCAATAACTTAGCTCAGTGGTAACATCGACTGGAGTTGCTGGATGCGTATCTTTTTCGCGGGATCGAACTCGGCCGTGCCCGTCCATTTATCACATATAAATTCCCCTTCAGTGATAATTCCCCATCGGGGATATTCCCGAGGCAGCGTGGATTTGATATGAAGCGGCATTTGTAGCTTCATGAATATATATATATATCTACATACATATGTATGTATATGTTCATTTATATATAATTAATATATATATGTATATATACAATTTCATTAGGTAGCTAACTTCAATCAAACAAATTCAGGTGTTAAATCTCTTAATTATTTGACAAGCAGACACTTCGTTTCCATTGATAGTTTCATATTCAGCTCAAGAAGAA
>JANJGK010000046.1:7330586-7338086 GCA_039081455.1 Macrobrachium rosenbergii | reverse complement strand
TTCAAACAATGTCCTTGCGAATGAAATCAGTAACTTTCCGAATATGCGTGAAATAAACGTAAAAACAAATAAGAACAAGAATGCAGTGGCTAAGAAAGAAATGGTTTAGCCCAGAAGCAAGCAGCAATCTCGCCCTCTTATAGAACAAATGATTACAGTACACTTGTCGGGATGAATATTATAACTATTCGTAAAGCGAGAGCAAAGGCATGAAGAACAGTCTTTTTGGACATTCGATGCAAATCTTTCACAAAGAGCCTGTCTGTCCCGCCTCTAACAATAAGAACGACAAATGCAGTCCTCGTATAAAGTTTGGTAAGGTGTTGGGGTCAAGTGTGGACCTCTGAAAGCCCAACTAAGGCCACAGGTAACGTCAATGCAAGGTCGAATATTACAGCGTTGTTCGTAAGGCAAAACATCCACCACCTGTTTACATAACACTGAAACTTTCATGATTATGAAATACCGAAGCCATCACGTTTTCAGACTTACCACAAACACACAAATCTTTGACAAGGTAGAGTACGCGGTATGCCTGCCAAGTACGGATCAACTCTGAGGACTCACTCATGGAATGCCCTGCCTACAGGCCCTATTTATGCACGAGAAACCACGCCCACAAAAACAACAGACCAATGGCAGACGCGCTATCTGGTGACTCATCAGCCTTGTCCTTGAAAGCAGTTATGAAATTTGTTCGTTATGGAATATGTTCTTTACCTCTTTATTTTGTTCAAACTATATTAATGCTTTTTCTAACTGGTCGGGGCTTTCAACAAAAGTTAGTTCGACGTAATTCGGAGGTTCTTCATTTCTTCGCCGTTCAGGTTTTTGCAAAATATATCATGAATGATGCCTATCTTGAACTTTGGCTCTCTTAAGAAAGCAACTAAATATTGAGACGCAATATTGAATCTGTCCACACAAAAACTTGTTTTCAATTCTTACTGGAATGTTGAGAAGTTTATTTATCATTTCAGGTATAGTTTCCAAGCACCTTGCGCTCTAATCCTGACTGGCGTGCAATTTCCATGGTTTTTCTGGACCTAATAACTGTTATGACGCCAGATAGCCTATAATCAATTACTCGTGCATTTCTTAGGTTCAGGAAATGGTGGAACAACCTTTCTTAGATCGAGGAATGGCAAGGATATATTTCCGCCCATTAAGAGAGACACTCAAAGATATCTTTATGTAAAAGACCACCCATATTTTTGTGATTTGTAAACATTTACCTGTAATATATTAGGCTGCTTTCGTTTTCTCTCTCCCTCTGACCTCGTAGCTCAAGTGGTATCGTATTCATTTCATTAGCTGAGGGATCAGCGTTCGATCCCCGACTAGGCAAGGGAGGATTAAGATTAGTATGTTCCCAAGAAATCTAATTTGACTTTGTTGACCTAAGCGATGAACTTGTACAATTCAGGTTGACTGTTGCGAGTTGTAGCTGGAGTGGAGAGAGAGAGAGAATGCATAAGCGTGAATGTTCCGTAGTCCTTGAAGTTGTGTACCGCTATTAAAACTAATTCCAAACGGGAAGACCAAGAGAGGTAATGCTCACCCCACCAAATGAAACCGTTCATAAGATATACTCTCTCTCTCTCTCTCTCTCTCTCTCTCTCTCTCTCTCTCACCTGTATCATGCAGCGCATTTGAAAAACCTCCAGTTGGTTAAATTACATGTTTTATATCTGATGTCACATTTGTATTTTTTATTATTTCTAGAAACTGGTACAGAAAACGTCAACCCAGCATTCCCAAGTGAATTTATTTCTTATAAATTTCCCTTATCACAGTGAATGAGGGCTTCCAATACATGTAAAGCAGATTACGAACATATATATAAGTAAATTTTGTTAAAAAAAAATTTCCATCGTAACCTTCTATTCGGCGAAATAAACAGCTCAGGTGTCCCAGTCAAAATCATTTTATAAATGACAGGGCAATGAAAAGCCGCTTCAGACAAACACAGTCAGAAGAAACCTTATCAGCAGTGCATCGTCCCCCTTGATGTGTATTGCATCGTTTGCTTTTGTCTCAGTACATTCTCACTTTTCCTAAAATTAAGGCCCTTGCGTCCCAGTGCCTCTACACATTTCACGTAAACTTTTGAACCATGAAACCAATCCGGATGTCTATTCCCTCCCATTCTCTCTACATTATTAAACCATCCAAAACAGCGTTCCATCTTATTCTCCCAACACTACTATACCACCCAAAACAGCATCATCGTTACATTCCCCACTCTCTCAGGTTCCATTAGAACACAGCTTCCAGTCCTCACACTTTTCACTTCGTTGCCGTGCAAGAGAGAGAGAGAGAGAGAGAGAGAGAGAGAGAGAGAGAGAGAGAGAGAGTTTATGCATGGACCCTCCCTCATATATTCCAGATTTCATCCTAAACAAACATTTGATCTCCAAAACTTTTTCAGGGCTCCTGCTGCTGATTTCTTTGCCTCACCTGCATATGATCCATCTCTCTTCTCATTTGACCATCTTTTCCTTCTAGACACTTTCATCAGCCAACCGTTTGCAGTCCTTCTCTCTTTACCATTCCGTCATCGTAGGTTCGATTCGCAGTCTATATCATCAAAGCTGCTATCTAGCTTCTCAGTGGTCGATGTATTATAGCAGTAGATAGTAAATGGATTTAAAATCTCTTCTACAAATGTCTTCCCACCATCACCATACAGTATAATATTCCTAACTAATGAGACTACATGAATGAGTAACTTAACCATACAGATGCAGTAAACATTTTTGCCAGAACCGAGTTTATCCTATTGATTAGCACCAAAAACATTGCTAAACATTGCTTTTAAAAAGCTCTGTTGTACACTTTTAATGTTCCTTCTGCCTCAGTAGTTTCTCATTATCACCAGTAAAATCTGTATCATCTGAAGCCATCTTATATGTCCAGCAAATTTCGGTTCCTCTGTCCTGCAAACCCCCACCTGCGGTTCCTGCTCTGTCCCCAACTAAAATCATTTCACTAATTTAAATATTAAAGAGCCACATAGAAATGAAAAAACTTTTTTGAGACCTATAACCAGAAACCATTCAGTTACACATTCGAAAATGAATTTCGCTTTTACTTTCTTCTTATATAACATTTTTATGGATCCTAAGCGTTCACATAACTATTTCCTAACAAACAACTGCTAAAGTGCTCTCATCCGATCAAGAAATTAGACTTATTCTGTAGTCCACCCCAGGTAAACTTAACAATATCCGACCGGTCAATGAAGAATTAGAGGAATTTATTTCTGGCGATAGAAATTCATTTCTCGGTATAATGTGGTTCGGATTCCACAAAAAGCTGTAGGTCCCGTTGCTAGGTAACCACTTGGTTCTTAGCCACGTAAAATAAATCTAATCCTCCCGGCCAGCCCTAGGAGAGCTGTTCATCAGCTCAGTGGTCTGGTTAAACTAAAATATGCTCAACTTTTTTCTTCTTTTAATCCTACATTCTCCTACATCCAGTTGTCCGTTATCCACGTGAGTTATTTTCCTCTCTTTTCATACGTATTTATTAAGAGCATTGACATACCCTACTTAATAAAGTGAGTTAATCATAATCTCCTGAATTTCACTAATAATTCCAGCTTTTTATACTTTCATTTCCTCTATTCTTCAGCTCTGTCTTTCCCTCTTATTTTCAGATTCATAACCACCATTTTTACATGTATTTGTTGAATACGTCTCCTTTGCATCATCTATATTCAACAACCCTTAGAAATAATTAATGATTTGTCTACAAATAGCGAATTTAAAAATCAGGCAGAGCAGGCAGTAATAATTAAATTACGACAGGTAGTATCGCTTATCAATCAGAACAATACACGGTGAACTCTACACTTGGTGTCCTCTCCGTCCTCCAGGTTTCCGATGTCCAGTTAGAACTGGCTTTCATACTGGGAAAATTCCAACTTTCGTCCTCCAAGGCGGTGATACGCCTTGAAACTCTTGACCAATAGAAAACGACTTTCCTGACGACCAATCACAACGGGGTTTCAAAATAGGAAAACGGTTGTTGTGTTTCCCTGAAAACGAGTTCACCTCGCCGGACTCACAGAAAACGCGAATGCAAGTGTTGCGTGGGTATTAGTTAAAATCTGACTTTTAAGTTTATTTTAACAGATTTTACAAATATCAAAATTAACAGACGACATCTACAGTAGTCGTTCTGTTCTCATGTTCATCGAAGATATTCGTGTGTTCATGAATCTCAGACTAACTAGTAAAAGAGAAGGATAACAGAAATGAAAAAAGAAAAGTAAAATGAGAACCTAAGAGATCTGTATCACTCTTCCGAGATGTAATCAGAAAGCCGGTTTGTAGAGACATCCAAGTGGGTCTCTCTCTCTCTCTCTCTCTCTCTCTCTCTCTCTCTCTCTCTCTCTCTCTATGCATATTATATATATATATATATATATATATATATATATATATATATATATATATATATATATATATATATATATATATACTGTATATATGCATAAGAGAGAGAGAGAGAGAGAGAGAGAGAGAGAGAGAGAGAGAGAGAGAGAGAGAGAGAGAGAAAGGTCCACATAAATGTCTCTATAAACTTTTTTTTTTAATCAGCTCGCCTCAGATTCATGAAATAAGAATATCTTATTATTATTATTATTATTATTATTATTATTATTATTATTATTATTATTATTATTATTATTATTATTATTATTATGTCTGTGTGTGTATTATACGTATATATATGCATATATATGTATATATATGTGTGTGTATGCATATGAATAGATACATACACACATACATACATATATACATACAAGGCTTTTTCTCGTTGATTTAATCTCAAATGCTTAGGTAAGAGGTGAATGCGTTTTGACATCTATCATCATTAGATTTAATACATTAATTAATATATCTAATCTGAACAGAGCAGATATTGTCTTGTTATGTATTATTTAGAGTATAAATTTTCGAAGTTGACATTTTCCCTCACAAACTCCAGGGTCTCGTTGAGCTCCATTGCTGTCCGCACCATGGAGTTGAAAAAGATAAGGGCGACATACTGAAGCTTATCACTGGACAGTCACTGGTAATTATAACAGTGGCTGCCCAGTATCGCCATCTTGGCGCGGGCGAGTTGCAATGTAAACAAATATACATGAATTATAAAAACCATCATGACATGAATGGTATTTGCGAGCGATACCAACAGCTAAGAAGCAGTTATCTCAGAAAGAATATGTATAACCAGATCTGGCTGTGGACTATGCTGTGAAGAACCGCCAAGAAAGAGTGATGGTAAATTTACAGTGTAACTCTGGTATGTCTAAAACTGTTTCCATACGGTTTTCTAATGACTTTGACGTGATTTTCGCAGTCATAATATACATTCAGTTTACAGATGTCAGTACACATCAGGGTTCAAAAAACTTTTTAGATGTGTGGCGATAGGCCACGAAAAACTTGATTAAATATAACACGGGTGCGGATGCAGATCCAGCTATTAATACGGATGCGGATGCAGATCCAGCTATTAATACGGATGCAGATGCAGATCCAGCTATTAATACGGATGCGGATGCAGATCCAGCTATTAATACGGATGCGGATGCAGATCCAGCTATTAATACGGATGCGGATGCAGATCCAGCTATTAATGCGGATGCAGATCCAGCTATTAATATGGATGCGGATGCAGATCCAGCTATTAATAAGGGATGTGGATGCAGATCCAGCTATTAATACGGATGCGGATGCAGATCCAGCTATTAATACGGATGCTGATGCAGATCCAGCTGTTAATACGGATGCGGATGAAGATCCAGCTATTAATACGGATGCGGATGCCGATCCAGCTATTAATACGGATGCGGATGCAGATCCAGCTATTAATACGGATGCGGATGCAGATCCAGCTATTAATGCGGATGCGGATGCAGATCCAGCTATTTTCATTTCGGTTATTTATTTTCGTTTTGTAGTGGCAGGAAAGTGAATTCTGTGGGTGATCTGTGGCTTTGGCCGAAGTCATTAAGGCCTAGGCCTTATTGTTTTCGGTTGATCACTACTTCATTATTGCATGACATCTTTCTGATATTCTTTCATTTTCTGAACGACCAATATTCCATTACCGAAGCAAGAAAATAGTTTCTCCTTTGAGCAATAATTCACTCAGTCCTGGACTGCGCTCTTATTACAAAATCAACTTCCCGATGGACGTTTTATTTATATTACCTGAATCACCTCTAGACTTTTCCTTTTTAAAGCCATTGACCGACAATGGACTGTTTTTGCAGCCCAAGTTCCGGAAAATTGCTGCGGAGGTAGTCCCTTGTTGCAATGCTGTTACCTACTAATGCTGCTTTCCTCATTCCACCGTCCATAAGGCAGGGCATCTCTTTGCCGTGTCTGCTTATGTCTCACTTTGACAGCTGTTTAAAACAATCAAGTAATCACGGAATTTCTAAATTTAATCATAAGCTTCACGAGATAGATTTTTCTTTTTTTATTTTCAGTTAGAAAATCAGAAACTCGAAGTTCTTATTCCATACAAGAGTCCATGAAGCTGAACATGGCCAGATGGAAATGTTATGGAAAGCATTATGAAAAATAAGAACTATTAAATTTTACTCTAAACAACCCCCCCCCCCCACACGCACACACACACATGTGTGTATATATATATATATATATATATATATATATATATATATATATATATATATATATATATATATATATATATAATGTATACATATGTGTGTGTACAAAACATATATATATTACATATGTATGTATATATATATATATATATATATATATATATATATATATATATATATATATATATATATATATATATATGTACATTTGCTTTTTCTTTTGTGTTATATTCAATAGGGTTGTCTGTTGATGCATTTAATTGTTTTCTGCCTTCCAAGGTGATCCTGTTGCCTTTTAATGTCCTGGTTTCCTATTACTGTGTTCTGTCAGTCTCGCCACTTTACTTCCGTTTTTATTTCACTTATATATTCCTGTCTGGCTCTGAGTTCATACTCTTATCATTTTAGGGTTCTTGTTTAGTATTACGGATGGGTTCCCTAAAAAACTGAATTCTTATATTCTGTCTAAACTTATATAGGCTATCTGTGAAATCCTTCGCCAAAAATCATATTTTCAAAAAATTTTCAATGGAAACACATCTACTACTTCATTATTGCATTTCTGCTGATGTGTTTCCATTGAAAATTTTTTGAAAATATGATTTTTGGCGAAGGATTTCACAGATATATAAGTTTAGACAGAATATAAGAATTCAGTTTTTTAGGGAACCCATCCGTAATACTAAACAAGAACCCTAAAATGATAAGAGTATGAACTCAGAGCCAGACAGGCCACATCATTAAGTTAATTTGTTGTACGGCCAGCACCATCTCTCTCTCTCTCTCTCTCTCTCTCTCTCTCTCTCTCTCTCTCTCTCTCTCTCTCTCTCTCTCTCTCT
>JANJGK010000046.1:7295586-7325586 GCA_039081455.1 Macrobrachium rosenbergii | reverse complement strand
GGGAAAGGCATCCTGATCCTTTAAGAGTTTCTTATTAGTGCCGACGTTTCGTGACACCTCTGAAGTCGCATTTTCAATGGTAAATATTATTTAGCTAAGATTAGTATCTTATATTAACTATTGAAAACAATTTTTGATAATCCCATACGATAACAGTTCTTGAGGAAGGAAAATCACGTAAAACTAAACATTATATTCAAAGAATGACATGCCAAAACAAAAGTTCATTGAGATCTTGACCCACTCATACGAAAGAAAGATAGACTAACTTACATATATAAAAACAAAGTGAGGAAGACTAGTTACCTGTGCTGGACTATTAACAATTGTACCTAAGAAGTCTGAGTACGATCTTTTTTATGATAATAGGTTCTAAAATGGTTAGAACGTGGTTGTTCTGCACTTGGCCTATGACAGGAAAATCTCTACTGTCACGTCAATATATATATATATATATATATATATATATATATATATATATATATATATATATATATATATATATATATATTTATAGATAGATAGATATATATATGTAAATGTATATATTTGTGCATAATGTATATATATATATATATATATATATATATATATATATATATATATATATATATGTATATATATAATATAAATATATGTATTAGTCTTATTCACTCGTAAAAGAAAAGAAGGTGAATACATTACGATTGTATTTTACAACACAATGCCTCAATAACAGGAAAATAAGCTGCGATGAACAATTGAATCCTTCTGCGTTGTTATACTGGGCTGTTTTCACTATGATATCATTTTTCTCTTATCACAGATCGGGGATCAGGTTTTACACCCAGCCCATATTCAATAACAGGAAACAAACTATTATATGTAAATGAATTATACTGCGAAGCAGAAAATAGTTTCTGACGGGTTAGTCTCTTTCAATCCAGCAAGAGGTAGGGCGTCAACCGTTTGGACTATCGATTCAGGGGAAGTTCCAATTGTTCAACCGAATATATTTACATATATACGAGAATAAAATTTAGAAGTTCCAGTAATGATAGCCATGCAGTGTACAAGAGTTTTGTAAAATTGCAGCATTACTTCATGCTAGCTGGAAGGGTTAGCCATAGAGACTGTGAGCAATGCTTTGTAGTGTAAACGAGAGGGAGAGGTTGTGGGGGGAGGGGGGGCGGCGAGAGAGAGGTAAGGGAGGGATGACACCACAGTGCAATCCAGATTTTAACATCACATCTTGCCTTAAGAAGGAGACAGCTAGACACAAGAATGCGAGAGGGAAGAACAAAGAGAGAGAGAGAGAGAGAGAGAGAGAGAGAGAGAGAGAGAGAGAGAGTTTTCTTACCAACCCACACTTATCCTAGGTAATCGTTGGTCGAGCAACATGCGCACACTCGGGTTAACCTGCTTTGTTTTCCTGCTCTTACAGCGAATCATGGTCGGCGTCGATGCAGCTCCTGACATAAGTATAGTTCAACCTAACATTTTTTTTTTTTTTCTTGATGAAAAGCTTGGCACGTTTATAAGGCGTTCAGCTATATAATGTTTATGTGTTCGACAGTAAAGCGTAGTGTTAATACCAATCAAATATATCCTATAGCTTGAAAAGTTAGTTGTTATAAGTAAAATATGCTTATGTTAGCTCGGGCCCTAACCTTTAGGCTGCCTGTATGTAGGCTAAAGTGTTAGAATCCTTGTGTAGACCTCTGGAATTGGCCCATCTGAGAGAGTCGTGTTTGATGCTGTTTCATTATTATTATTATTATTATTATTATTAATATTATTATTATTATTATTTTTATTATTATTATTATTATTATTATTATTATTATTATTATTATTATTATTATTATTATTAGTCTCCTTCCCCAACTTCTCTGATTATATTGCGATTTATTAGGCTGGTGCCTTTTACTTAACTTTTAAGGTCATAAATCAATTTAAAGGTCAACATTACAGAGTTTATTCCTTCAGACCTCAATAACTGTGATAATTATAAGAGTCTGACCTCCAAAATTCGACACTGTACACAATATTTTCTTTCTATTAATTTAACTTGACATATTCTTCAAGGTATTGGGTTCATTTAAAGGTAAACTATTATTTCTCAACATTCACCTTTCCTCTGAATTGTATGAAACTCAGTCGGTAGGTACTTTTGGGGTTGATGTTTATTTCCCCAAATTTGTCTTTCTATTTTGACCTGTTTGTTAAGGTCATAGGTTAACTCAAAGGCCAAAATTTTATTTTTGGCTGATTCTAATGAAACCATAGAAATGTACTGTTAGTAATTTTTTCCAGAAGACTGTTAGACAGTGACTTATTTTTCTAAGTCGGGATCAGTATAATAGTTAGGGGAAAATCTGTCAAATTTTGTGACTTTGCCGCAAATGTGGAAAAAAATTTGAAACTTGGCACATATTTATATCTTGGATATAGAAACATTTTTATCATAAAGGGCAAAGATCTAAAGGTCAAGGTCAACTAGAGTATAAAAGTTAAACTGCAATAAACAGCCATAATCTAGTATTCAGAGGGCGTAGATATCTAAGTTTGGTTTTAAAATACTACAATGAATGATAAGATGATAAAACGTACCTCAGAATCTATCTACAACCCTCTCTTGTTATAAAAATTATTTTGAGAAGGTCAATAAAAAAAGGTATTTACCAAGCGGGTGATCTTCTTAAACATTCATAAACAAGTTATTCTAATGATTGCATGAGAATTCTGTGTCATCCTCCTCCTCCTCCTCCTCCTCCTCCCCCTACATATCATGATTATCACCATCATCATCCTCATGATCAACATAATCATGATCATCATCATCATCGCCACCAACAAAATCTTCATCAATGTCTTCATCGTCATTCTTGTCCTCATCAGCAGCAATGTAACAACATTATTATTATTATTATTATTATTATTATTATTATTATTATTATTATTATTATTATTATTATTATTAATAATAATAATAATAATAATAATAATAATAATAATAATAATAATAACATTAATTTTTTAATATGTACACCAATCAGATTATGTTCATCTTTCAGGATATGAAATGAGATCATGGATCCTGGAAGCTGTTTTTTTGTGCAAGGGATCATCTCAAAAAAATTTAGTGTGTCCCCTAAATCGTGTGTCAGGTGGAGCTGCAAAGGCGTATGAAACAGTGCTATCACGACTGGCTGAATTTGAAAAACTGGGAAGTCTGCCTAAAGACATTCTGTGCAAGCCCAGTGAACTTACTGTAGAGGATTGCGTGCGTAATGAGGCCAGATGGCACAAGGAATGCTATGATAAAGTGTCAGTTAGGTCTCTTCAGAGAGCAAAAGCTAAAATCGTTCAGCAAACATCAAATCAATCAGAACCGCCATCATCATCAAAATCAAAAGACGCCACTGAACCTAGGTCCAGACTTTCAGGAAGGTGTAGAACTACATCAGATGATAAAGAATGCATATTTTGTGGACAATTAGGGAAAACTACCCTTCACCGGGTGTCAACTATATCCTAGGATGGCAACATTAAGCTAGGAATTCAAATTCTTCAGGATTATGAAATTATGGCTAGATTACCTCCTGGGGGTGATCTTATGGCAGCCTATGCAGTTTATCACTTGCAGTGCCTAACAACCTTCAACAATCGAGTGCGTAGCAAGCAACGAGAAGTACACCGCAAGCCTAAAGTTCAAAGCAGAGATTGCTGGTTTCAAGCTCTTGAGGAGATGTATGGTGAAATCAGCTTTGGAGTTGCAGAAGGTAAAAAATATTTCAAGCTGAAAGACCTGAGGGAGGGACTGGATGAGGCATTGGTAAAACGTGGATATGAGGCAAGTTATGTTCATCACACTCGACTAAAAGAGGCCATTATTGGTCGTTTTCCTGGGATTAGAGAGGAGACTGATGGACAAAAAATGTACTGTTTGTTTTTCCTGACTCTATGAAGGACATTATGAAAGCTGCAAGTACTGGCACTGCAGAAAGCGATTCCTGAATCCTAGCTAAAGCTGCAGCTATTACTCGCAAAGAGATTGAAGATGGACCTTTGTGGAATTTCAGTGGGGAGTTTGAAGACAACTGCCAAGAGAAGACCATTCCTCCAGCTTTGACATTCTTTCTTCGGATGCCTCTTGAAGGACCTGCATTGCAGCGTGAACAGAGCCAGTCAGTATTAACTATTGGTCAACTGATGATTTATAACTGCTTGTCAAAAAGGGCAATATCTAACAAGAGCAAACCCCGTAAACTTCCATTGACTACTTTTCTTGGTCTTTACTGCCATTCACAATTCAGGAACTAGGAATTTATCAACTTTCTTAATAACATTGGCCTCTCTGACAACTACAAAAAAGTAATTCAGCATGAAAGACTAGTAGAGTCTCCCCTCTGTCCAAGAAATGCCTTTTATTTCAACTCTAGCATTTGTTTGAGAATGATAGATCAATTGCTATTTTTTTAGTGCATCATGATTGATGTGCTGATAGTTGAAAAATAGTTAGATAAGTAATTGGAACATTCGTATTTCTTCATAGGTTCGAACCATGGACACAGATGTGGCAGTTGTCTTATGCAGACAAATGATCAACCTACCTCCTGATGTTGAAGTTTGGCTTGTGATGGGAAAAGGAAATAATGTAACCCAACTCTGTATAAATGATGTTATAGAATTTTTAGGTCCACCTATAGCACGTGCACTCCCATTTTTTCATGCATTCACTGGATGTGACAAGGTGTCTGCATTTTTTGGAAAAGGAAAGGTAATGGCTTGGAACACATGGACAAAATTAGGTGAGGAATTCATTGAAGTAATGGGTAGTTTAACATCTAATGACCTCAGACCTATTACTTCAGAGGATCAAGCCTTTAAAACACTCCAAAAATTCACATGTAAGTTGCATGACCTAACCACTGACTTGGAAGATGTCAATATACTAAGAGAAGCAATGTTCTGTCGAAAGACCCAGAGAGTTGAGTGCCTTCCGCCAACTCGAGATGCTTCACTACTCCATTCCAACAGATCTCTCTACCAAGCCTATATTTGGGCCAGAAGTGACTGCCTATTACTGAATATGCCCTCACCAGCAGATTATGGGTGGAAGACGGATGCAGACTCCAAATCATGGATTCCTCGGTGGACATCACAGCCCCCCCTTTTCTCCACCACAACACTGCAACTCCAAAAAACCTGCAATTCTTGCATCTGCAAAAGTCTTCTTTGTCCTGCGCTCGACTTTGCAGTTGTTCCTGTAATGAATAACTTAATAACTAGTGAATCTTAGAGACATCGCAGTGCACAATATGAGAAGACGATAACCTATTATTATCGATAGTTCTAAAGCTGGAAGCATCCAAAAAAATTGAAATACAAATATTTTAAACTATCCTCAACCTTTCACGATTTAATTTTGAATGTGATTTTGATATAGCATCCAGTGTTTTTATGACAAGAATTCTGTCAATATGCTAGCATTCTATATTAATATTTCGTTATTATCCTCAGCATTTTTAGTATGCATATATGCTATAATGTTTCACACTGCTTGATTGCACAGATTTTTCTAATTCCTGAAATGGAATATATATATATATATATATATATATATATATATATATATATATATATATATATATATATATATATATATAGATTCTTTTTTCATAATATCTAAATATATTTTGGAAGAATTAAAGAAAAACAGGCCAAAGAAATTTTGTGTTGTTTGTTAGATAAATGAAAGTAAGTAACTATGATTTCCCACTCTTTGCTTGTCGTATCGTCCGTTTTTACGCTTCTATATGTTTTTTTTTTGGAACAAGTATCACCTTTATTTTATTTTGTACTTCTAAAATGTCTTGTTTAACCTTGTTTCATCAAATTTGCACTTTTTAAGAGATCACACTATCATTCAATAACTGAATCTTCAATCGGAAAAAAATAGAGAAGATTTTTTTTATTCATTATCTGTCTTTAAATAAATAAGAGTCCTGATGGATAAAATTAGTTCTATTCGTTTCTTTTCCCACAAAATGGGAATCATTTTGAGACCAAAACCACATTTCTAGGCCTTCTGAAGGCTGAAATATAGCTACTTATCGCCAAATGACCTTAATGACCTGGCTGACCTTGACCCTGACCTTGAAACTTTTGCCCTTTAGGACCAAAATGTTTATATTACTAAAACATACTACTGTTCCAAGTTTCATGTTTTTTTCCACATTTGCGGCAACTTTGCAGTTTTTCCCGACTCTAAAAGCCCAGGTTTTATTTTCATTCTAGTTTTCATACAACTTGTCAGGTTGCTACTATGTGGTTGGTAATTATTCCCTCACCTAAACTATATTAGACCTTGTCCTATTTTGTAAGGTAGCAGATCAATTTAAAAGACATAATTTTAGCATTTTTTCTTAGATCCCCAAGGCTATAATTGTCAGAGGTGTCTGACCTTCAGAATCTTTGCACATACATACAATAATCAAGATCCTTTATTTTATACACTCCAGTTTACAATAAATCATTTGTTAGTTTTCTTTTCCAAATCCATGCTCTTCCAATCTTCACCTCTGTTATCTCTTATTTTGATTTCAACAAATTATATTTCATACATTAATTTCATACATTCTAAACTTGTAACAGATTTCAAGAAGTCATAAGCCGTAGTAATTCAGTGAAGCATAATGCAATATATATGTAGTGCAGAAGTCAAAAAGCAGTAGCATCTATTCATCCCAATACAGCAGAAAACTAGGTTCACTTACCATAGTCCCTCAGTTTTCTGCATTCACCTTATCCTCAGCTCGACATGTAACAGCACCCCTGCACCCAAGGTATATGTGTAATGTATATACAATTCATAGAAATATTTAAAAACAGCTCTACAATGGTTAGTAACATTACACGGGCATAAAGAAGTGTTGGTAACACTGCTTACAGGCATAAACAGGCTGAGAAAGGGTTTTAGGGGGTAGGAGGCCATGAAAATAGTTCCTCAGGTGTTGGGGGGTGGGAATACCAGGCAGGATAGGAGGAAAGCAGTTGGCAATGCTGCGCAGAAGAGAGAAAGGGTTATTGGGAAGGTGGGTGTCTGGGAAGGCCATGCAGGATTGGTGGAGAGGGGTAGGCGAGCATTTGACTTCTAAAGAGCTTTCTTTTTTTTGTCAAAAAAACTTTGTTTTATGTTTTTTCTCATTTTTTTTAAAGGATATTAACTTGTGATAAAATAATCCCCTGCAATGCAAGAGAGTGAGAGAGCTTTTGCAATTGTTCTTCACTTAAAGGCACATCACCTAACACATCATCATTAATTACTTTGTTTACCACTTTTAATTAACTGGTACAGATATGTCATCAGTTTCATACCATATGGTAGAAGGTGCATGTGTTGGCTAGCACTCGAGTATTTTTCAATCTTTCCTGCTATTGGCGGAAAGCATTCGTCATTGTCACAGTGTGTTTATATATTTGTTTAGTATTTATGTTACTATATTTACATCATAATAAGTAATGTTTGTAAGTATATAGCGATTTCCGAGTTAAAGACCCAACTGTAATTACCAACGAATTCTTGTTACAGTAATGAAGATTGGTTGTTTTAACTTGTTTTAGACAGTTGTTTAAATACTGTTTGTCTCTCTTCCGAGGTGAAACAGGAATCAGCAGAAATAACTCGGCAGTTCATTCGTGGTGCTGTTTTGCGGAAGAGCTCGAGATCCCTGCCACCTTGGATTTTATACATCAGCCCTACTTGAAAGTGCTCTTCGTCGGTGTTGGCTGCTTATCGGCACCGAAGTATTGGTGTTTGGTGTTTTGAGTTACTGTAAATGATGTGCACTGATCGCTATGATCGAGAGGAAGTGTTTATTGGCCGGTCGAAGGCACGAAAGCATGTTTGAGGGTTGTGGCCTTATGCAAAAGGGATAAGTGGCCGTCCGCACGACAGTATCCGCGAGTGTACTCGGTATCTTTCCTTGTATATTGGTTATTATTAACTAAGATACCTATTGCTATTATATATATTATTAAATAAGATACCTATTGCTTATATATATATATATATATATATATATATATATATATATATATATATATATATATATATATATATATATATATATATAATAATTGTAAAATCAGATTGCAATCATTTTTCTATTTTCGTTACGTACGTATAATTTATTGGTACTTGTGTTATGAAAGTTGTGAAAGTCATTATTGATGAAATGAAGGCCGTTTTTACTTATTGATATTTGTTTGTCATTTATTATATTCACTTGACTGTTCCATATTGTTCACTTTTATTATCAATTATATGTTAGATATCTTTTTGCTAAATGTTATAATTAAAACTTTAAAAAAACCCATATACTTGTTTATCACCACTTCGTCTACATCTTTTAAAAGACTAAAAGAACCTTCAAGTGCTATTGCATAGCTTGCGTTTAATATATATTAATTAGTGAATAGTACTTGTGACAGTCATAACATGTCATTGTGGTGTTTTGCTTTTTAATGACTGATAGACATACGTATCATAAACATATCTTTCTCTAATTAGCTATGTCTGAAAAGTATTCATGAACTCAGTAACAAAGAGCATTTCCTTCTTTGTCTTGTCTCACATGACCTGCTGCTTTTTGGTTTGCGAGTGTTTACCAAGTGATTCTTTTTGAGCAACACACGGCTTTTGTCGCAATGCCTGCAAATTGGTCTGTGCATGGTATCTTGAAAGTATGTGGCATTACCCAATCAACCTTTTAGGATATCAAGAATGCCAAGGACAAGCTGAAGAAATACACAATGGACTTTGAGAAGAAGACATCCTAGAGTCAGGTCCTGAAGGTGATGGAAAAACCCCGTCATGAGGACATTGAACAGTCGACGTTGAGCTGGTTTCAACACCAAAGGGGGGTTGGCATGGTTGGCTTGCACGTTTGCAGTGTTGATTTGAGGGCTGCAGCTACAAAGTTTGCAGGCCTGCATGGGGTTGTGGACTTTAAGGTGTCTGAAGGCTGGCTGTTTCAGTTCAAGATTTAGCATGAACTTTCAAACAGGAAGTGTCATGGAAAAAGTTTTGGATTCTTCTGAGGAGGTAATAGAGGAGTTATGGTAGACGTTGTAAGACTTGATGAAAAAAGAAGGGCTTGGTTTTGGCCAAATACACAAAACTTGTCTATTCTGTTTTCCTTACCTATTAATGCCTTGGCTGACAAGAAGAAAAAGAATTTATCCAGTCAAAAGTTTTTCCAGCACTGCATGTCTGTTTTGTTATGTGCAAATGTTTTTGGTAGCCCTCATTGCAAACTACTGATAATTGCATACATGAAGCAACCACATGTCCTGAATAGGTTAATATATAGGCTCTTGGTGGTTGGGCATCATTCAGTGAAGGCCTGATTCACTTCCAAGACTAACCAATTGGTTCCATATCACTTTTGTAAGGAGGTGGTTCGTCATCAGGGACAGGACTTTGGCACTGCTAAACATCAGGTGAAGGCTTTGCTTCTCGTAAACAAAGCACTTATGCATCCTACCACAACCGGTTGGGGATGGAGGCTGTATTAAGGTCATGTATTACCTCCTAATACACAGGGGGAATAGACACTGGAATAGAAGGTATTTGCTGAAGTCTACCATCTACAGCTTCACAGATGCCAGGAGGGACATCTCTGTACAGGCCATCGAGGAAGCGTGGAACTGTATCCTTGAGGGAGAGGAGGGCATGATGAACATCCAGAGGTCTGAAGTTGACGATTTTCATGCCCAACTCGTAAAGGGAGGTGACAGCGTTCCCAAGGATAGCATATGGAATTGGCTGGATGACAGCAGTGGTGTCTCTGGCTTCCAAGTTTGTCCGACAGCGAGATAGCTCCGGCAGTTGCTGCTGGTGACGGTCCCTAAAGAAGATGACAGGGAAGAGGCTGTTTCACAATGAGCTCCTTCATACAAGCACATGCACAGTCTTTGATATGTTTATTGAGATCATGGAGAACCCCAACATTGACCCTAATGACTCCCCCAGGACCTTGGACTTCACTGTGGAAGTGCATTTATACAGTGTATCTTGTTACAGTTATGGGAAAACAGCCCCACTAATTGCCTTTTGCATAAAGTTTCCAGTTTAAACCGTGGTGGCTGTTGTCTATAAGCATATTTAGAGCATATTTAGTGTTTATGGTTATGTGTTATTGACAAGGTAGGGGGAGTAAGGATCCGGAGTTGACGTTTTACTTCTATTGAGAGTTGTATTCAACCTTATCTGGATTTTTAATCTATCAGGCAGACTATGGCTCTGTTATTGCAGATAAGGGAGAGATTACTGTATTTTCTTGGGACGAAAATAATTCCTTTATTTAACTGAAAAAAAATTTTTCTTGTAGAACGACATTTTTTATTTACTAGTAATGCTTAACACTGTGTACCCGAATATTATTACAGATTGCCGTGCATTCGACCACAAACATAAATACTCACACATACACATTTATATATATATATATATATATATATATATATATATATATATATATATATATATATATATATAGCCTATATATATATGTATATATATATATATATATATATATATATATATATATATATATATATATATATATAGAGAGAGAGAGAGAGAGAGAGAGAGAGAGAGAGAGAGAGAGAGAGAGAGAGAGAGAGAGAGAGATGTCCACAGCCATTTCCCAGATTACCAGCAAATTGTTACCAACAGTGCCCTGAGTGCTTCAAAGACGTCTCTCTGCCTTGAGATTGCCGGTGTTGCAGGCCCTGCTTTGTTGATGACTAATAATTCATAAGTTGACAGTTATTATTTCTGCATTATGGCCAGGCTAAGCAAAGAAAGAACTACCATCATTTTAGGCACTTGTGAACAATAAATGCTGTCGTCAGTGGCATTGACTTTATGGTTAATTTTTCTGTTTATTGTTTTAAGGGACATAAATTCTTTATAATCTGTTTTTCTTTAGTGGGGAGTTACAAAAACATTCAGTTGTGTCCCTCATATAGATGCATATAGGAAATGAACAAAAAGCACTTGACTTATCATTTAGTTAGTAGGATGTTCAGAACAACACACAATGTGAGTTGTGAATAAACTAAATAAAAATTAAGACATAAGTTGAATTTATGTGTAACTGCTCATCATCATCGTAGTGATAATTGTATCATCTACTTGATGCTGATTGATCAATGGTTACCTCCATGAATTGTCTAGTTATTGCCGTGACTAAGTTATGTTGTTGAAAACTACTTACTTACACAAGGCTGGAGAGATGGTTTGAGGGATTAGTTCTTAGAGTTGCTGTGTTTGTGGGAAGGGGTCAGAATCAGATTTGTTGTCGCCGGTAAATGTGGTTGAATGCAAAAGTAATTATTTTGAGTTGGAGTAGAATTACACTAATGAAGATTGAGCTTCAGGATGTATAACACTTAAAGGAAGCTCTAGTGGCAGTTATCATGAGTGCTGTCTGTGACATCTGTGGCAGATATAAGTCTTCAATGGGCTGGAGTAGAATACTGTAGTATTTCATAGTACCTTCAAAGTGCACTTTTTTAAACATGGAACAGCAACCTCTTCCACATACAGTCTGTGCAAGCTAGCTATGTCAGTTATATCAACAGCATCATCGTCAAGGCATGTGACAAAGCCAAACTCAATAAAATCCGAGGGAGTCTTGAAAAATGTAGTGCCTTGTCCTGCACATAATAATCCAGTGACAGAGGAGGCTTCCCTTATTTGGTGGGTTTGTTATGCAAATTAACACCTCACCTGGCAGTGTAAATCGATATCAAAGATTCTAATATAGAAACAAATCCACATTACCATGCATAACTGGGGATTTGTTTCTCATTTTCAAGACTCGTACTACTATGAGTATTATTCAAAGATTCTAATCTAGTCATTTGCAGGGATAGATGCAGCTTTTGGCCTGAACACTATATGTTGTACTTTCAGTCTCATATGAGCAATAAACATAAAGAGGATGACGTATCTTGTGTGACATTATAACTGGATATGACACACCTTATAATACAGACCAATCCATTAACTTGTAATTTATTGCGAGTGTACGAGAATCAAACCGTCTTATGAGGCATTACGATGGCCTGCCCTTACATCCAAGACCCATATATCAGTATGACCAGACCGTAGCTGTCAAAGAAGTTGTCCTGCAATGTTCAAAGGGCTTCCTTTAGAAGACACTATGTAGACCTGTATCATTTTACTTCAGCCCAGCATAGCTTCATATCTGCCATAGATATCTCAGAGAGAACCCCTGATAATTGCCACTTGCACATCCTCAAGGCTCTTCCAGTCCTGAAACTTGATCACTCTTCAGCGTAACCCATCAAGTATCTCTGCTTCAACTCAGTGTACAAACATCTCTGATACAATCAATAATACCAACCAACCGTGGCAATAATGATTCTGACTCCCACCCTATGAACACAACAACCCCAAGAACAAAGCCTTCAGGATACCCAGACCATATAGTCTATTGTAAAGTCAGGTCAGTTGCAAAAACAGGTCAACCAAATGGTTCATGAGGACAAGTTCCTGACCAATTAGCATCAGGATAAGGCTAATAACTGCCAAGCTGATGAATAAGTGACCTTCTAACAACAGCATATAAATGACCCTCATACCCATATTGATTTGGTTCATTCCCACCTTTCATTGTGGTTTTCTGTCAGCATGTCCTTTTGTGAAAGGATGGAGCATTATAGGTCATTGTTATTATTTTATTCACTGTGTGTATTAAAGAAAATCATGCCGATTGTGTCTCTAATCCCGTTAAAGACTAACTTGTAAATGAATGTTAGACAGGTTTTAATCAGTCTTCATCTTGAGGAAAGGGGAATTATCAATAAAATGCATGAAGTTCACTAAAAATACTGCTGCGGCAGAGATTGTTCCTAACGAATCATGTCTAAAAGTGGGTCTCTTACCCAAGTGTACATTAAGAGTTTCATGTTAACACAGATGACGGAGTCCGCTGAATCATATTTCTGTATTTTCATTTGACTTACCCAAAAGGATTTGTTCTTGGATGAGAGGGGAAAACTGTAACAAGGTAAAGTTAGGTATGTTGAACAATTTGCACTGTCGAGTTTGAGAAGACTACCGGGAACGAATGTGAAGTAAAGAGTATTAAGCAATGCAGCTGGTATGGCATCCTCTACTCAGTAGTTGGAGGCACATCCAGTTGACGCATGAAATATATTTTATCCAGGCTAATTAGAGTTAGATTAAATCAAAAGGCTGACCTGGCATAAGACATGGGACATGGAGTGTCTGGTGTAAGCAGCGATAAGTCAGAGATCCGAGAACTGAAGAAGTGATCATGTAAGTTAAGCTAAAAAAAGAGTAAGTTTTGAAAGATTTGTTGAAATCAGAAAGTAGGTCGGTTATTCTGAGGTTTTAGGCCGCAACGTACTTTATAAATCTGAGATAGGATTAATGTTAGCATTTATTATTTGTTTCAAAATTTAAAGCCTTAAAACTTTGCAATGAAAGTACACATGTTCATTCACATCGTTCACAAACTGCTTCGCAGATTACTTGCATACAGTTTACTGACACATGGTTATATTTACAGTAATAAGTGGATTCACTTCAAAATTTAATCGAGTCTTCTTTGGGTCATAGCCACCCTTTCCACGAAATTTTAATGAAGTTCATTGGCATCTCAGTAATGACATAGTGCAACAAAATTACTTTACAATTTCCTGTTAAGAACCATGTTTTGTGAATGCCATTTCACTTCTCTAAAATATCGTTGGGGATTATTTGGCAATTTGTTTCTCTCACGATTCTTATACTGGAGATAGAAGAGAAAGATGGGGTTAAATAAGTAATAAAATTAAACTTCACATGAATTCATGTTTCTTTTTCCTAGTTTACATGCTCTAATTGCGAAATAGTAATGCGTTCAACTTGAAATGGAAATTAACTTTTAAAACAGAAGGACGCATCACCCTTACTCACTGACCCAGTAATCATTAATTTCCAAATCTGATAGGCATTCACTTTCTGCCTCAACTGACCCAGTGAGACCCACTATTTCTTTGGACTGTAAACATCTTTTCATTCAGACAGTAGTTTGGTGTGATGTAACTCGCTGAATACTCGTTGACTCACTGACCAGAGTCCCTTGCTTAACTGACTTATCGACTGTTAGAATGACTGCCCTATCTTGAATACCCAAGAAGCTTACTCGCTCAAACACACTACTGAGTCCAGGTTTATCCATTCACTCAGAAATATGGAGTTCAATTAACTATTGACTGTCACTCAGTCAGTCAAATCAGTCATATGGAGCTTACTTAACTGCTAACTGTCACTCGGCCAGTCACATCACTTATATGGAGCTCACTTAACTGTTAACTGTCACTCTGTCAGCCACATCATTCATATGGAGCTCTAGGAGAGCTGTTAATCAGCTCAGTGGTCTGGTAAAACTAAGGTATACTTAACTTATATGGAGCCCACTTAACAGCTGAATGTTTCTCAGTCAGTCAATTCAGTCAAGTGGAGCTCACTTAACTGCTAACTGTCACTCTGTCAGTCACATCAGTCATATGGAGCTCATTTAACTGTTAACTGTCACTGTCAGTTACCCACATGGAGCTCACTTAACTGCTGACTGTCTCTCAGTTAATCACACCAGTCAAATGGAGCTCACTTAACTGCTAAATGTAACACAGTCAGTCACATCAGTCATATAGAGCTAAGTGAACTGCTAACTTGCTGAATTTGAATGACGTGTATGTTTGCCCAGTCAATCAGTTAAATTAAAGTTTTTGCCTATGTTTACTAGATTCTGATTTTACTGATTTTCTCAGGTTCCCCTGACTGACAAAACACCATAAAACTCATCCAAGAGCGAAGCTTTGGAATTATCCTCCTGTCCCCTGTGTTTCTTCCTTTACTAGGCGAGACTAGTGCTACAGTATCTTAATGATTTATCATAACAATCAAATATTGCTTATATGAATAGACGCAAACTTTATTTGACTGTTACCGTGAATATGCAAGCATATACATATGAAAATACGCATATACCGTAGATTCATAATATATATATTCATAATACATAATGTATATGCCTACTTACACTGGTGATTATCTAAAAGTGTTTATATACATTTCACACTACATATGATATTTTTATATTCATATTATAATTACTGAAAGCTGTTTTGTGATTACTGCAAAACAAGGTAAATATGTTGACAATCTGTTATGGAGGTCAATGTACATTCTTAATTGTCTGGAAAATCTATATAAATACAAGAAAATATAATACATCTCTAGGTAATATACATACTCATGCATATTAGGTATCTTTCCATTATTTGCACTACCAAAATACGGAGATCTAAATGGTCTTCAGCAATTAAACTAATACATTACTTATATAAAAAATAATTTAATCGCACGCACTGTCTTCTGGAGAACATGGAGAATGATACAAACTTCCATTTTTATTCATTTGAATCTCTCACGATGTTTTTTGGTAATCACCTGCTCGACCTGCATGATATTTCTGGGCTTCTGGAACTCTTCCTGGAAAAAAAATTGTAAATTTTATTGATTCTTATCAAAGAAAGATAGACATGTGAGGTTAATAGTCAACTGAAAGGCATACCGAGTAATGTGGACCTTAACAATGTTCTGACAAGGTAATGTGCAAACAAAATATATGCTCTTCGGTAATACAGCCTTCTTTACAAGACGTACTGATGACATGAGCTGATTTTTTACACACATTCATCACTGTCACAAACACATACACACAGATATATATACTCGTATATACTACTAAAAGGACCTCATTCAAACTGGATGGTATCAAATGGAGCTTGTAACTTTTTCTGAATAAATACTCCATTTGATACCATCCAGTTTGAGTGAGGTCCTTTTAGTAATTCTACTAATGCACAGAACAATTGTGTAATTGATAAAGTTGATATATATATATATATATATATATATATATATATATATATATATATATATATATATATATAAGGTACTCATTGCATCTGTATCAATTCTAACATAAGCTTTTTCTAGGTTTATGTCACAATGTCAGATAATAGATAATAAAACATTCGTTCTTTCGCTGTAAGTCCATGTACACCACTTACCGCTTTCCTTCCTTTACTGTTAAATTTCTCACAAAACTGTTTCATGGGAAACCACTGTCATTTCTTTCACCTTTATAACTATACACACAAAAATCAACATATTTGCTTGTCATTTTTTATTTGTGAGAGTGGCTGTATCACTTCTAACCTTATCCACAGAACGTCTGTACAGAAGACGATCCTGTGCAGTGGCGAGTCTAGCTACACGATGCCGTATGGCTTCTTTGTGCTCTTCTGTATCCTTTACAGCCTCCTGTGACCCATTAACTCGCCCCTGCAAAAGGTTCTGGACTATTCCCACTTGAATGATAGAGTCCTCGAGGGCGTCAGATACTTCCGTCTTTTCTGAAGAGGTCATCCTACCAACAATGACTTGTAAGACTCTGGAGAAAGCTGACATCCTACAGGTCACAGCATCCATGGCATCGTGGAGGGCTGTTCTGCTTTCAAATTCCTGTTGAAGGTGACAAAAGAGTTTTAGCAAATCACCTTGAAAAGAAGCATATCAATTCTAAATGGGAATTTATCAAAAACAATAGTAGCATGCTATGAAAATTTGTAAATTAAGGATAATGTGGAATTGGCGTTATAGTCTATCTAGATAGCAATTTCGGATTTTACCCAGATGTTGGACAGCAAGAAATCACAAACTAGAGAGAGATAAGCTGTTTAATCGGTTATTCGCATTATTTACCCTTGATTGTTTAGCATCTTACTTCCTTTCTGTATTTTCATAAATTAATTAAATACTCATGTATGCTGAAGGTTAAGGCAGGTTTCTTGTTCTCTAAAATGGAAAGTTCATTAGAGCATACAGCGATCATGCTTAATTTGGATTGCTATGCCAGTCTTGCTTCTGCGTAAATGCAGGTTCTTCTTCCTCTAAAAATAGATCTCCACTAATGTCTTTTGTAGTAGCTGAGCTTAATATATACTGGCACACTGCTCTGAGTTGTATAGGAATAAACCTTTCTTACCTGTTCTAGAGTCATTGCATGACTAACACTGTCATTCAGCAGTGCCCAAAATATTTGCATTAAGGTTCCAGTTTTTGTAACGCCATGGCAATAAGGCCCATGTGTAACAACAATGTGACCAATGCTGCTACTGCTGGAGTTTGAAGATGTCACCAACTTTAACAATTCCTCCAGTTCAGTAATAAGAAGATTTGTTAAAGAGAGAGCATCTTTTGCACTCTTCAGGTTTCCCTTCAGATTGACTAGGCGGTAGATAGCTGACTGGAGGTCACGGAACTCTTGAATGAGCTGGTTTTGAATGTCACTTAAAGTCAGGTTACTTAAGCTCAAAATATCCTGCATCTTAGTTTCTGGAACAGAGAAGGGTGTGGTTTGCACCTCAGATATGGTATATTCATGAAAGAATAATCTCTAAGAATAAGTGTCTTCCCAGCTTTGTACATGCCTACCCAATATTAAAAAGTAATTCTGCTTGGAAAAAAGTTTAACATTTCATGATATTTGACCCCTAAGAAAACCTATAGATTACATATTGTGAATGCAGATAACTTTGCATAAACTTCAAGAATCACAATTTAAAAAATATATTATTCAGAAAAATGTTATTGCCATCTCACCTGTATCTCTGCGACTTCTAGAATGCTTTTCAGAGCCTTTAACAGGAAAGCTGTAGGTTTCTTTTATATAATTCAGTCTAGTTTTAAGCTCATCCAGCTTAACATTGACAGAAGCCTCAGCCATCTGCAAAACGTTCTGGAAATCTTCGTATTCTTTCTGATCAATACCATTCTCACTTTCTCTCCCAGTCACCACCTCTTTAAGGGCATCAGAGTAACACTCCAATTTTTTCACAGTATCTTCAAGGCCTCTGGCACTGTCGTTTGTGATGATTCTATCTACTGTACTTGCAAACTGCTGTATGATATGTTTTCCAATTCGTAATGCACTACCCTTTACATGAGGGAGTTGGCATTTCAACTTGCTGCTGAAGAATAACTTCACCTGTAGGAGATAAATGATTGATTTGTTGTACATATGTCAGTCAAACCTACTTTGTAATGGTATTTTCTTCAAAATTCAATAAATAGTAGATGTTGCTATGTCACAGGAGAGGATGAAATAATCGAATAAATGGGTAGATAACCACCAAATGTAAACTGAATGGTGTATTGATAATAGGATTGACAGCCTCAATAACTTGCCAACAGTCTAACTGACCCACTGGTCATTTGATTAATAGCTTTGAGGAAAGACCAGTTCACATTGCTACGAACTAACTATTTGGTTGACCACCTGAACAATTAACTCATCGAATTAAACGACTCACGACAACCTATTTGACAGTCTAACCCATTTCCTGAGTAAGAGTTTGGCTGACTGGAAGACTAGTTGAACGATTGAACAGTACCCGGTGTTATCGCCTTAATAATTTGGTAGATTGGATCTGCAACTATCTACCAGTCTGTTAAATGGTCCAGTGGACTAACCGACTGTTCACATAAGTCAGAAATGTCAGAATCTCTCAGCTTAGGTTTGTCTGCCTAGCATTGCATCCGAAAAATCTTATTGGATTTGCAGAGATTAGTTTTGTTTCATTACATTTTAACAGATAGATAGATAGATAGATAGATAGATAGATAGATAGATAGATAGATAGATAGATAGATAGATAGATAGATATGGAAAAGGACAAAAAGTCGATAACGAAGTTACCTTTCTCTGTTCCCATATCGCAGGTGTTTTCTCTCTGCTTCTTTCCAAGTAAATAAATAATAAACATCATCGCATAGTACAAAAAAAAACCTACAAAAAAGAAACAAATAAACGCTGAAATTGTTTGTGTAACTGACAGTTTTGCAACACAAGTCTCTTTTTTTTACGTGGGGGGGAAGGGACTTTCAGTTATGATATGTCACAGATGTGAAAGCTGTCCAACCTTTACCTACATTGTAATGTTTTCAGTCTGTTTCCTGTTAATAAAACGTCGTTGCTATATTGCGTAACAAAAATTATAAAACGCACATTATTAGGAACTAAATTAATTGGACTAAATGTACGGTATAGTCCTTATCTAGTACCCAGAATGGAGACTATGTTTAAGTAGCCTACCAGATCAATAGATCAGTAGAAACAGGCAGACAAAGAAAGAGAACCCGGTTTTCATCATTTTATTTGTCTGGACAAGTTATTGTTTCTAGTTATCGCGCGTTGTTCAGTGGAGAGAGAGAGAGAGTGAGAGAGAGAGAGAGAGAGAGAGAGAGAGAGAGAGAGAGAGAGAGAGAGAGAGAGAGAGAGAGAGAGAGAGAGATACACTTCTCCATAAAAACACTAGCGTAAGCCATCATTTTCCATTCTGTTTGTGATGATTTATACATTTCAAGAGTTTGCTCTGGTGTCATCTGTTAAATGATTTTGATTCATTTTTATTTATTTATTAATTTATTAATTACTTTTCTTTTTTAGTAAGTGGGATCTCTTCTTTCTGTATTTCCCTTTACCTCCTCTTACTTCTTCCTAATGAACACCATATTCTTTGGAAGCTTGAATTTCAAGTCAATGGCTTGTTCCATATGAATAGGTTTCATTTTCTGAATAATAATAATAATAATAATAATAATAATAATAATAATAATAATAATAATAATAATAATAATAATAATAATACTGGTTATCCTTTTCTAGTTTCTCATGATACTTGCAAGAAAACTTAGTCACGAAATTCTTTTAATTACTGAATTCGAAACTTTATTAAATCACATAATTTTGGTGAAGCTAAAGTTTTTCAGTATTTCCTCCTCCCCCTCCTATTATTATTATTATTATTATTATTATTATTATTATTATTATTATTATTATTATTATTATTATTATTATTATTATTATTATTATGTTGTGGCTAAAGATGAACCAAGAGTAGGGTTCGAAAGCTCTTATAAATTTTACACGAGCCTTAAACAATTATATTATTGTGGACCCTCCAGAACATTTTAATCAATGTTCAAACTTTTATAAACCTATTGTTACTTAATTGCTAACAATACACTTAATGTAAATCCTCATAAAACACAAGATTGAAGTCGAAGTCACTTAATAAAGCAACCTTTGATTACCCACCGGAGGCCCTGGGAGAGTTTCCAGTTGTAAATCCTTCATATTGTGCTATATATTTTTGCTAAATATATAGCAATTACCACTTTTAGAGAAGTAATAAAACAAACGACCTTTTTTCCAGTAAAAAGAATACAAGGAAGTCTCATACCGATCTTGATTCAAGGATGCGGGCAGACTCATTACGAATTGCATTCATGACATCAAGCAGCACCTGACTTGTCGCGTTCAGCCAATGGAGATTATCAGCTACTTCTCTTTCTTCCGACGTCCGAACCTCTGGTCGAAATTGTGAGGCACTGACCGTTACCTCTGAAATTGAAATAACATGGAATTGATCTCTCTCTCTCTCTCTCTCTCTCTCTCTCTCTCTCTCTCTCTTCTCTCTCTCTCTCTCTCTCTCTCTCTCTCTCTTGAGTTAGAAAAAGAGAAGAGCATATATATATATCGTGTCTAGTGGAGATATTTATTCAGAAAAAGTTACAAGCTTTCAAGGAAAAACAGTCCTCATTATCAAGTAATTGTACTAATGCACAGAACAATTGTGTAGGTGATAAAGTTAATATATATATATATATATATATATATATATATATATATATATATATATATATATATATATATATATATATATATATATATATATATATACTGTGTGTGTGTGTGCGTGTGTGTGTGTGAGTGTATCCGTGTGTGTATTTAGATAGATAGACTGCGAAGAGGTAACCCTTAATCCTTACCTAGATGAGACCATTATCATATTCTCTCTCTCTCTCTCTCTCTCTCTCTCTCTCTCTCTCTCTCTCTCTCTCTCTCTCTCTCTCTCTCTCTCTCCATATAGTGTTGATACACTCACGCATTCGTACTAACCATCTTCAACAGATATTGTGAAAGAGAGAAAGAGCGCATAACTGCCTCGTTCAGTTGTACATGATAGTACACATCGGTAAGCACCTGTACTAACTAACAGCTGTTGCCAAAGACATCTGTAGCAGTACGTCGCTCAGAACCTTGACTCTCTTAAGGTCAGGTTTTTACAGCAAAGAATTTGCACTTAGTTCATGAAATATCTGAATTAATGCTGAACACTCAAGTGTATGGTTATCATGGCGGTAGTCGGAAGAGCAACAATGACAGCAGAGCCCGTGGCGGCATCAGTAAAAACATTCACGGTAATAATAGTGGCTGTCGCAGCAGCCTCGATCACCAGTGGTTACCTGCTGACAGTACATCTCTAATGTCATGATCACCCGCGTCATCATCATCATCCTTCACAGGTGTTCCACCTTGAATCTTACATTGTCTTGTTCTGTTATCCATTCACCTCTGTGTGAATGAACGCTTATCCGTCGCTTTGCTGTTGTTATAAAGGAGGCCTCCCTGGCCCTTCGAAGCACTGATATGACCTGTGCTGGATCTCTGCTGAACTCTGCTTTACTCTTCTTTAATCTCCTTCTGACAGAACTTGTCATAATTTTCTGTACATTCCTTAGCAACTGTTCCCTGGAATATGATTTCAATTTTTTTTAGTTTTCTGTCAAAGAAAACTATTGGGCCCTCTTATTCTGTCCGTCCGCACTTTCCTGTCCGCACTTTTTCTGTCCTCCCTCAGCTCTTAAAAATTTCTGAGGCTAGAGGGCTGCAAATTGGTATGTTGATCATCCACCCTCCAATCATCAAACATACCAAATTGCAGCCCTCTAGCCTCAGTAGTTTTTATTTTATTGAAGGTTAAATTTAGTCAGAATCGTGCGTCTGGCAACGATATAGGGCAGGCCACCACCGGGCCGTGGTTAAACTTTCATGGGCCACGGCTCATACAGCATTATACACTGTACAGAAAAATCGATTACGCAGAAGAAACTTGGGCGCATTTTTTGCTTGTTTGTTAAAGACTACACCCATCTGCATTTTTCTTTCTACTCGACGGATACTCTTAGCCAATCATTTTATATTGTTTCCATATGCTAGGTGTTCATCGTCTCTTATTTACCCATTTGTGTAATGAAAGCAAATTCTTTTAAAATTTAAATCCTCTAATGACTCTTAAATGTCATTCGGCTTCAGTGAAGCTTTCTTAAAGAATGTTACGTAGTTCTGATAAATGCACCAATGGAGGTCAAACGTTGTACTTGCACCCGATATAAAATCCTCTCTCTCTCTCTCTCTCTCTCTCTCTCTCTCTCTCTCTCTCTCTCTCTCTATGTTTGATAAAATGCGAAATTTGTAAAACTTACCAGGAAAGCAACTTGCAAATCTCTCAATCGATGAATATATAACCAGAAACCAGAGAATCGCCGGAAGTAAGCCACTCATCCCAAGCCTTGGCCTACAGAACTCTACAAACATCTTTGTTGGTCCGAAACCTTCTTTCAAATGCTAAAAGGAGCGCAGTCTATCAAACGATCGGAGTCATCGGACATCTGTGTTGAAGTTAAAGTTTGTTGCATTCATTCATTCTCTCGATCTGAAATTGAAATTCTTCGTAAATTGGTTGATTAGCTGTAATGTTGTGTCATTTTCTGCACAGGAGATTCCTCTGCCATTCAGAAGCTATGTTATGGATGTGCAGTGACCGTTGTTTTGTTTTATCTCTAGAGCCGCCATTTGTTGGGAAAAACACGTAATGTTGAAGATAATATTCGTATTAGAGAAAGAAAACTCGGACACAGAACATCAGAAATCTGAAACAAACAACACCCTTTAAAGGTGAAAAGCTGAAAGTAGTTACCCTGAATGTTACTGACTTATGTATGAAATTAAGAATATATGAGAATTTCAGTGCCATTAACATTCCTCGAGGAGTTGGCCAGAAAGGAGACTTGTACTTGCAAAACTAGATTTGGAAGAAGACATACATGTGCATCCCAACTATTCAGCAGGGAGGAATTTTGTCTCCCATTAAAGTAGAATTTGTGTTATCTTGCTTGCATAATTATTGTGCTCAGGGATGACCTACAGTACCTATGCACCCGAATTCACAGGTTTCAAAGGCATTCAATGACTTTGTCTAAAAGAAATCCATGGGAGACAATGGTATCACAGGATCAAATATGGATTTTTGTGAAGAAGGCAAATTTTTACTCTGTATAGTAGGATATAAGTAGAAATGGCTCCGTCGGATAGGCCAGCTTAAAGAATGGGTGTGAGGAAAAAAAAGGGGGGGGGGGAGAAAAATTGAGAAGACCTTTTTTGTCACACTCTGAATGAAAGACCTTCTACGACTCAAGATCAATCTTGCGTGACCCAAGATCGATTTTGCGAGACCAGCAGTCAATCCCGTGAGACTAAAGATCGATCCTGAGAGTCCGAAGGTCGATCTGGCAAGATTGATCGTGAAAGACCAAGATCGATCCCTCTAGACACTATGTGAATCCTGTGATACAAAAGCTCAACCCTGTGAGATCTTGAATCGATCCGGCATGAGACCCAAGATCAGTCGTGTGAGAACCAAGTTCGATCCTGTAACACCCAAGATCGTTACTACGAGAACAAAGAACAATCCTGCTGGAGCGAGCCACTCTGACAAACCAAAAACTGTTCTGTGAACACAGGTGGTTCTCAGAAAGGCCGGAACAGATGAAAGGGTTAATGACATTGACAATCTCTATTTTTGCAATTATGAAGTGTCATCTGCAGATTCTATTATTATTATTATTATTATTATTATTATTATTATTATTATTATTATTATTATTATTATTTTCTTTTTTTATTATTACTATGATTATTATCATTTTAGGGTTCTATTATTTTCAATTTTCGTATTTAGCCTTCTGGACCCAACCTCTGTAACCAGCTAAGGTCCCTAGCTGGAAATTAATTGTCCGCAACCTGTTTTGTAGTTGTTATCATTTTTAATATAATTTTTTACTATTATTCTCAATATTATTACTGTCATTACCTTTATTATGAATACTATTTTTTCTACTCCTTCAGGAACTGTGTGGATATTGCCGATCATCATTTTTTATCATGTTATCTCATGTATCTAGATTGTGTTTATTGCATTGTCTCTACTTTGTATATTCCATGTATATGGTCTTGAGCTAAAATAAAATTTATTATTATTATTATTATTATTATTATTATTATTATTATTATTATTATTATTATTATTAATAATGATAATAATAATAATAATAATAATAATAATAATAATAATAATAATAATAATAATAATAATAATAATAATAATAATAATAATAATAATGAAACAAACAAAAACTTCTTTCAGTTTTCTTCTGAAGATGGAAAGAGAAACCCACAAGATTCTTGTGTATAACTTGTTTACTGGTAAATATTTACATATTACTTTGATCTCGAGCACTCTCAGGTCCTAACTGTGACCCTTTTTCAAGAGATGAGGTAGTCAGGCTGGTTCAAGGCCTGACTACCTCATCTCTTGAAAAAGGGTCACAGTTAGGACCTGAAAGTGCTCGAGATCAGAGTAATATGTAAATATTTACCAGTAAGCAAGTTATACACAAGAATCTTGTGGGTTTCTCTTTCCAATAATAATAATAATAATAATATCCAGGAGTGCTCTATCGAGATGAGTTCATCGTGCAATACATGTCAACTGATTGCCTGACAAAGAGCAGGACTGAATCTCCAGCGAAGGAAGACAGTGGAAGTAGTGACGTACGGAGGAACCACCGTCACTGTTTTATCCTTATTCATTCATGTATTTGGATTCCAATTTTTCTGGCAGGAGTGGCTGCATGAAAGGCGTGTTATCATAACAGACCAGCCTTGTAAAATCAGCTGGTTAAATAAATCTGAAAACAACGGGGAAGGGAAAGAAATTCCAAATTCTGTACGTGAATGACATGAAGGACTGATCTGTAGGAACATAAAAGAAATTGCAGATACTCTTAAGAAATGTTTGTTTCATTCTGCCCCTATCTAAAGTTTAAGGAAATTACATTGTATTTTACAGGTCAAAGAACAGCTGCTTAGATCATGATCAGTATTATAATTAGCACGATAATAATCCACAAAACAGAATGCCCACGTGTAAAAATAAAAAGAAGAAACATAGAACTAGAGACCAAAAGAGATGAAAAATAAAGGTAAAGGTAAAAGCAAATTCACAGCGTTACCAAATCAACAAACAAATTTATATCAACATGCGTCAACATAACTCGAAATTGGCATGAAGTTACAGGTAACGGTGCACGCTGTTTTTAACGTAGCATTAGTTGATTTAGTTATAGAAACACTAATAGCTTCTTCTCTTCCACTCTTCTTTTCTTCTAAATTTTCTTGTTTCTTTGTTCCTTACTCCATTCGGGCGACAAAATTTTGCACTTCTTTGGACACAGTAAATCCGTTTTCATAACATACACCCAGCAAAGGCCTTCATATCGAACATGTAAATAAACATTATACGGATTTGTTAAGAACAATACAAACTAACTGTCGCACCGAAGTCAATAGCAAATGACACTACAACACTACAAACACGGACTGGAGTGCCACTGAACGGAGCGTAACGCGGCTCTGGAGAAAGTGCACACTCGTACACCTGCCGCGGAAGGCCACACACGCGTCCATCTATTGTGTTTCTGAATACGAAGCGATACTAAAAGTAAAGGGGAGCAGATAGCGTTACCCATAACATTCCATTCGGCAATACTCAGGCCATTAATTGCTGCTGCGGCGAGTTGAAAGAATTTTTTATACTGCCACGTTTTCTCTGTCCACAAGATATTATTCTGAGAAATATAAGCAGAACTCTTTGCAGAATTTAAAAGTGGTTTGGAGGGGTAGGATCCAGGCCAGGCGACACTGGATTAAGTTTTGAGATGGCTTAGTGCCTGCGTCAAAGATTTTCTTTAATCATACTGGAAAGTAACATAGATTTCACTGACATTCTGTTGAGTTGTGGTATACGGAGAGAGGCTTGCTTGATTGTCCTTAGCTGAACTGAAACAGTAGACCTACTCCCTGCCCAGTTAAGCTCAACAGACTTATTCTAAAGTCAATTTAAAGTCTACTAACTTGTCCCAATACGACTTAGTCTCTGTCTATTTATCGCCTGTTCAACTTTAGAACTACCAACTTGCGTCTGTATAGCTTAGGCCCTACCTGCTTGTTTCACATATATCTGGAAAAAAAAAGAAGTTAAGTATACCTTAGTTTTACCAGACCACTGAGCTGATTAACAGCTCTCCTAGGGCTGGCCCGAAGGATTAGACTTATTTTACGTGGCTAAGAACCTACAGTTTATTGTGGAATCCGAACTACATTATAGCGAGAAATGAATTTCTATCACCAGAAATAAATTCCTCTAATTCTTCATTAGCCGGCCGGAGACTCGAACTCGGGCCTAGCGAGAGCTAGCCCACAACTCTACCGACTTGCCCAACGAGGAACACATATATCTGGAGCTCAACCGAATTTTCAGCATGAAAGTTCTGAGACAGGAATCTAAAAACCCCATCCATGGCCTTTTTTAAATCGATCTAACGCCTCAATATTCGTTTACAAAGGAGAATACACAATTCATTTCCTCAGATAAAAGATATATGCATTCACGTTACTGGCATTTTTATGTATATTCAAATTAATTTAGTTGTCATGTCATTTCAACTGCGAGTGTTCCAGTCTGTGGAAACTTGCTTTTAGTTTTCTGCAAAAGAAAACTATTGAGAGGGCTATTTGTCTGTCCTTTCACACTTTTTCTTACTACTGAGGCCAGAGGGCTGAAAAATGGTATGTTGATCATACACCCTCCAATCATTAAACATACAAAATTGCAACCCTCTAGCCTCAGTAGTTTTTATTTTCTTTAAGGTTAAATTTAGCCATGATCGTGCGTCTGGCACCGCTATTGGTGCCAACAACACAGGCCACCACCGCCCCGTGGCTGAAAGTTTCATGGGCCACAGCTGAGAGTTTCATGGGCCGTGGCTGAGAGCTTCAAAAAGCATTATATGCTGTACAAACTCGACTGCGCCGAAGAAACATCGGCGCATTTTTTACTTGTTCAATATCACATGAAAAGTTCATAGGCCACAAGTATTTTATGAAAATTACAACACACAGCAGAATTTTTATTAATAAGTGTGGCTAAAGGCATTGGGAAGAACCTTGAGAGGATGTTTAGCTGTTGTCTGGCGCGTTTCCTAATTAGTAAAATTGTATACGTGTTAAATACGTCAGATATTCTGGAGATAAGAAAACATCCCTGCCTCACTACAAGACTTTGTGAGTTCGTTCGCCGGAAATGTCCAGGTTCCAGTAAATTAGTTCGTAGGTGTGTTTCTTCTGGCCGGAGCCCCAGGGTGTGAATGGATTAGTTATCAAACAAATTGTCATTCGAAGATCATCACCGAATATTAATAGTAGTCTTCAGTGACGACTCTGTGGTTCGAGACCTGTCGATTAAGATTGTGAACATTGCTGCTTGGAGGTAGGAAACATTTTAGATTTCCCAAACTGTAGAATGTTCTTTTCATTTAACATATATCTCACTTGAATTTAGCATTTTTACATTGTGTCTACTTTATAAGTAACGTGGGAGGAATTCCCATATCTTTATTTTTATGCGTGTGTTTAACAAGGGTTTTTATTGACTTCTTCAGATGTTTCGCTGAGAAAAAGGTTAAAGATGTACTCATTGGAAATGTACCGGACCTTGACTTATTGTGACCTATTGTGGGAAAAGAATTTAAAGAGAACAATTAGTTGAATATGGTGGACTTTAACAGGTGTGATCAGTTGGTGAACATTAGTATTCCATTTTATTTCTTCTCTTGTTTCTTGCAATCCAGTTATGTTAGATTTTTATCAAATAAATTATTTTGGGTAACGCTTGTTTCGCTGTAGACCTGAGAGAGAGAGAGAGAGAGAGAGAGAGAGAGAGAGAGAGAGAGAGAGAGAGAGAGAGAGAGAGAGAGAGAGAGAAAGAATGAGTGTGTGTATGTACAGATGTGCATTGCCAGTAGCCTTTTTTGATGCTGTCACTATCAAGTTACCAATAGATGCGACTTCTCGACTTGGTAGAAAAAGGTAAGCAACGAAATTTCCTCTCGACTGTGCAACACATGAACAATTCAGTTTGTTGATAATGATAATTTATGCAAAGGGAACAACATAACATGAAGATTCTATTTACCCTAGAATATATTCTGTCAGATCACCAGCTCTCCTTGCTGTTATAGAACGAACCAGAAGGGGATAATACTTCTGAGAAAAGGACAAGGGTTCCCACTCCCCTCAACCTGCCCCCATCCCTATGAAGAGGTGCTGCTTGCGGCCTGCCAAAAGCAACACATTACAGAGAGTACAAAAGATTCTTTGCAGTGCCTCGTCTACCTTTCTTTCTCTCTCTTACTTTTATCCGTTATCTCCTCTTCCAACATAGCTATTCAACTTGATCAACTTTGACCAGCTCCAGAGTCACCTGTCCATTGATAACATATCCTCTAGGCAAGTTCTACAGGAGTCTAAAAATCGTTTTATTATAAGGATGATTGAAACTTTTTACTCGTCAGAGAGCCTCGAATTACTCCATCAGACTTTCGACCCGATCTCTCACAGACCAGACTCTAAAAATAGATTGGATACAAGTTATGAATCGATCGAAACAGACGAAGTATTACTGTACAGTATGCTTGATCATTTGCTTGAAATGTAATAACTTTATCATTTGCTTCATCACCAGTATCATACTCTCTCTCTCTCTCTCTCTCTCTCTCTCTCTCTCTCTCTCTATAGTTCTATAGTTTAGGAAACTTAAATACCTTTCCCTCAGTCATCCAATTATCGGGAAACTAGAGAGAGAGAGAGAGAGAGAGAGAGAGAGTTTGAGATCAGGCCTCCGTTACCTTAACTAAAGACGTAGCGCTCTGAAAGCTCGGATATGATTTAAGAATATCAACTTCTTCTTCTTCTTCTTTTAACGTGCTTTTATTCCCATTTTTGTATGGGGTAAGCACGATGCCTTCTTTTGAAGGACTTTTTGATTTGGCTTTGGGGTAGATCTGTGGTCTCGATCGGCTGCCCTGCCTGACATCGCTTAGACCCCGGTACGTATGTTTCATGTATCATACCCGACTCAACGCCCTTTCTTCCCAGCAGCGAGAAGTTATTGCGCGGGTATGGCGAGAGTTCGAGACGTGTGAGATGTTTGTTATGTTTTTAGAAGGTGTTGTAGTGGCTTTGTTTTGTGTGTGTATTTAGTCTGTAACATCCATTTGCTTTTTAATTAAGCAAACCTATCCGTTGATTACATATATAATCCCGGGATGTCTACACGGATAGCAAAGTGTCTGCCTCTCTGACCAGTCGGCTGCGGGTTTTGAACCCGCGCCACAGACCTCTACGAAGTCCGAACCTGCTGCTGTAACCGACTGAGCCACCGAGGCTCTGATTTAAGAATATCAACATTAGGTAATAACTATATTCAAGGGACTTTTTCCCATGGGAGTAGTTCTCAATAATATTTCGGACTGTCCTTGACATCAAAGTTAAATTAAGAAGTTTTTGTAGGCACATGAAATGTGATGGCATATATATATATATATATATATATATATATATATATATATATATATATATATATATATATATATATATATATTAGCGCGAAGGTGGACCATGGAAACGTATTCATCTCAACATAATTCTTTATTTCCAGCGTTTCGTAATAAAAAGCTTTATTACATCATCAGGGAATCTGTTAAATAATGAATAAAATTACTTTAAAAATTGCTCTTAAAATCAATAAAATCCA
>JANJGK010000046.1:7278086-7290586 GCA_039081455.1 Macrobrachium rosenbergii | reverse complement strand
TCTATCAATTATCTTAATTAAAATTTACCACACACGTTGAATCTACCTACGCTGTTTTGTGATCGTTGACCTACCCTAAATAAAGAGCCTCAACAGTTAGAATGTTTTCTCACTCATATACACAGACAGACACACACACGCACATATGTATATATATATATATATATATATATATATATATATATATATATATATATATATATATATATATATATATATATATATATATATATATATATATATATATATATATATATATATATATATATATATATATATATATATATATATATATATATATATATATATATATATATATATATATATATATATATATATATATATATATATATATATATATATATATATATATATATATATATATATATATATATATATATATATATATATATATATATATATATATATATATATATATATGTATGTATGTATGTATGTATGTATGTATGTATATATATATCTATATATATATATATATATATATATATATATATATATATATATATATATATATATATATATATATATACGTAAACTGTATAATTATTCAGCGAACGAGGTGAGCTGACCATAATCACGGAGAGGCCACACAGGCCAAGGAAAACTATTTCTAAAACCTAAATTTCTTGTTTACCTTTGGATTTATGATTTAAACATAAGAACCCGATAATTAAATTGAGTTTGTATAGCTCTCACTCCCGTAAGTAATGGAGAACACATAAAAATTAAACGTAATGTTTACCGGCTTTCCAATATGCATAAGATTCGTTGCTGAACCAAAAGTTACGCCAATATTCGTCCGCTATCCTACGTAACAATTTTCTCTTTTTTTTTTCTAGATGAGAATCTAATGTCTCTCATCTTTTTTTTTTTTCATTATTATATTGAGCTGGCGTCAGTCTTGAGAGGTTTGCAGTAGCGAGAGGATGCGAGACTGACAGTTCACACTGTTTCCGACAAGGGCCAAGTCACCCTCTTCATCAACGTGCACCAAAGGTTTGTTCAGTTAAGTCGTTTAATATATTCCTCGAAAATCGTTAATGGCAGTTTTTTTTCTTTTAAAGCAATAAAATTCCTGCACTTTGGCGAGAAAGAACCGTCTTCCTGGAGTAGCCAAACGGTTTAGTATTCCCAAGCTGAGTGGATATAGACAAACTGCAAACAAAATATTGTGCTACTGCACATTATGGAGCTTGCTCCCTGCCCTGTTTGCAGTGCTTTAGTTACAATTCTAGTCCGGGCGGTGCCTGGTAATGAACCACCACCTCCGCGCGGCACCAGGTCGGCAGAAGTAATCTTCTGGCAAAGAGTGGTTCCATGTTTCGTATTTACAGTTAAAACCGGTGACTTGTTTGGCAAATTATAACCCCCATTTCTTTGTTACCACTGCAAAAAAGGACCAAAATCACGGGCAAAAAGTGATGAAGTCAAGAAAGGGGTAGTAAAGCCCAGCCACAAGAGACAGATATGGAGGTCAGGAGATACAAAGGAAAGGGTGAGGCGTAGGGCTTTACTCTGCAACCTGATAAATTATGATGAAAGGGAAAAGTAGAAGCAGGAGTCGTTTCTCAATCCGTATATGAAGCGAGTGCCATTATAATACACACAATGCTAACCACACCTGAAGTGATAGACACTGGCACTTCTTCAAGCATTATAATTTGAAGACATAGCAAATGAATCCACTCAGAAGCGTGCGATCATATAAACGCAACGCTTCTTTATGAGTAACATTTTTTTTCTTTCTTTCTTTCTAATAAAAAAAATACGGGCGAATTCATTCCGACTGTTGCTGTTGCTGTTGTGGAGACTAATGTTCAACAAAAACCTGGTTCGGGTCAGTGTTTGGTGGCACTGGAATCAGGCGTTCTTGCATGATTTTTTCACATCATGAGCGGTGGTTCGCCCAAACCGAAGCCTATTCAATATGCGTATTACACTGGCACTCGTTTTCTATACTGATGAGAGAAGACTCCTACTTCCACTTGTTGCTTTCATCATGATTTATCAGGTTGCGGAGTAAAGCCCTACGCCTTACTCACTCCTTTGTAACCCCTGACCTCCATATCGTTCTCTTGTGGCTGGGCTTTACTACCCCTTTTGTTATTTCATCATTTTTTTCACCGTGATGTAACAAAAGCTTTAAACTGTTATGACTTTGCCATGCACCAAATCATCGACATCATGATCATACTCTCTCTCTCTCTCTCTCTCTCTCTCTCTTTCTCTCTCTCTCTCTCTCTCTCTCTCTCTCTCTCTCTCTCTCTCTCTCTCTCTCTCTCTCTCTTCCCCTGGTGCAGATGCCCCACAGTGTTTTGACTCCGTTTTGAAATAAAAACCAATCAAGATTTTTTGTAACAGACTGATGGTTGACTTTCACTGCAAAATCATAAAATCTCAAAAGATAAAAAACAATGAACCATAAGTCAACAAAGCTGATATCGCTAATTACAGTATAAAAGATTAAAACATTGATGAGTAGTTGCAATACATATATATAATATATATATATATATATATATATATATATATATATATATATATATATATATATATATATATATATAATAGAGCCCATATAAATACCAAGGTGGTAGAACTCATAGCGCTATATTTCAAAGGCAATTGTCTTCCTCAATGAACAGACACTTTACTAGAATATAGAGAACAAAGGCGTTTATACAGTTGAAGGGGTATTTCAGATGTCTTCGTTACGTCACTCCTGTTGACAGCTTCTTAATCTTCTAAAACGCTGGTTAGAGGAAGATTTTATCAAGGAGATCTGAATCCCAGGCTCCTTTAGAGAGGATCATTGTATTGCTTTGTTTAATCAGTGCTGATTCTACCATCTGGCTTTTGAACGAACAATTGCTGCTATAAATTGTAGATGATATATTCCAATTTATACACTGATTATGATTATTTATGTGGTTAGCAATAGCTGAGCTCTGATAGCCATATCTTAATGAACTTTCGTGTTGTAACAAACAAAAACTTCTTTCAGTTTTCTTCTGAAGATGGAAAGAGAAAGCCACACGATTCTTATGTATAACTTGTTTACTGGTAAATATTTACATATTACTTTGGTCTCGAGCACTTTCAGGTCCTAACTGTGACCCTTTTTCAAGAGATGAGGTAGTCAGGCTGGTTCAAGGCCCAGCAATCTTCTGGAACTTCTTCTCCCTGTGCTGTCATTTATATGATGGCTGTCCTGGTTTCCATTCTCTTGAGAGTTGTTAATCTCCTCCTGTCGGTTTGATATCCTGATCTGATGGTCAGTGGTATTAATCCTTGTGGTATGTGAGTAGTCACCATCGGTCTGTTGGGCAGGAGACCTAACCTCCAGGTCAGAAGGGTCGATCTTAGCTTCTTTTAATATTAAAGATCGGCTTATGGGATCTTCTGAGGTAAATCCTTTGTTTCCTTCTATCACTTTAATCTGTCTGATGAGTGCCCATTCCACTACCCTCCTATGACTGATGTTATTGCTTTTGTATATAAGCCTACTGTTTTTAAAATCCATCCTATGGTCCTTTTCCCAACAATGCCTAGCTATAGCACTCCCCTGTCTCCACAATTGTTGCAATTAATAATGTATACCCCCCCTACATCATCTGCATTACTATCTTCACCTTCCAATTTATTTTTACATACTTTGTTTTTTACGGTGTTGTCAAAGGTATACACAAATTTATATTTAATTTCTTTCATTTTTGATGTAATTTGTTTCATTTTAGGCATATAAGGGAGGGAAACTATTTTCTTGTTTTCTGTATTCCATGTACTCTCTGCATTTTCCCTGTAAAAAATCCTCCTATAGTCGAGCCAAACGAAAGTGGCGCGTGAGAGACTGAATGTATCGTGGCGAAATCTAAAGAGTTCGTTCATTTTACCTGGAGAACGCGGTTTAGAGAAGTCCTGAAACCGAAGATGCATTAAGGTCTTAAAGGTGGGAGGGTTCCGTCGGTCATAATCCCGGATATATTTTTTTTTCCAGGTGGTCAGTAGAAAACAAAAATAGGAACCTTGAAAGAATTATGATCCCAGGTCAATCAGAGCCACACAGGGAGCGCTTTAATACATTATAAGTGTTTTCTTCCTTCAAAAATACATTTATCCTTAAGACCCACACGTCTTCTGTATAGGATTGTTTCTCCCTCTTTGAAAGAACAGGCGAAAGTGGGTTTCCCAATGCTAAACCAAACGTTTGTTTAAAATATTCCTCATTGAAAATAAAGTTTATGCAATTCACCCACATAAAACTGCCCATTTACTCGGTATTGGAATACCTTGAAGATGAATTGCATAAACTTTATTTTCAATGAGGAATATTTTAAATAAACGTTTGATATAGCAATGGGAAACCCACTTTCGCCTGTTCTTTCAAATTTATATATAGAATTTTTCGAATGCCTGTACATCCCCAAGATTTTCCATTTTCCTGTAACATGGTACTGTTATATTGATGATATTTCAGCCATCATACCCAAAGATTTGGACGTAACATATTGGCTCAAACTCGTGGGAACCTTTTAATTGTAAATGTAGTATTTATTTATATGAAAAGGCAAATTATTTGACATGTGGTTAAGATTTAGATATCTCAGACAAGAACAAGATTATTTTTTTTTTTCGTCTGACACGCTAAATCAGTTAATCCACAGGTAATAAGCTGGTCAGATTGTTCGCGGGTATCCTCACTGAGCGGTCTTTAAGGTCCGATGTCCGAAATCTTTTGATGTCGATACGATGCATTGGACGGAGACCTTCTCTCACGCGCCACTTTCGTTTGGCTCGACTATAGCTTTGTTGAGTGCCCTTTTTCTGAACCATTCCGGGTATGCTAATGTATCAAAGCTTTTATCAATGTAATTTATTTCTTTATCTATCTTACAAGGGTCACACGTTCTCATTGCCCTGAGAAATAAACTTGTTAGAACACCCACTTCTATATCATGACTGTGAAAAGAGAAGAAATGGGTTTCTCTTTCCACTTTCGTGTTGTTAGTCTTTGGGATAGTGATATACCTGTGAAACCGATGTAGGACTGGTCACAATCAAGGCAAGATATTTCGTATACTCCTGTGTCTTTGGGGACTGGCGTTTGTTGGACGTTAATTATTGTAGATAGCTTAGTCAATTATACGATCGGGGTACTTTGAGGTAGTTTAGTGCTCTTTTTGTCTTTTCCAATTAATCTTACTTTTAAAAAAAATTCTATAAGAACGTTTTGGAAGGGACTTCTAGTTAATTTGTCATATGTGATTGAATTACTGAGGAGTTGGTTGATTTTGTGAAGGTTGAAGACTTTGTCCATAATCACGATATTAGATGGAATTCTCTTTCAACAGAAAACTATATTATATATATATATATATATATATATATATATATATATATATATATATATATATATATATATATATATGAATGTCTTTTACTGTAATATAAGAGTACAATATGAAAATAAAAAGCCCCATAAAACACTGCACGAACGTTTCAACCATATATTTTGGGCTCTTCCTTCTGTGCCCCTGTTCACTGGTAAAATATTTTAGCAGTGAATAGGGACACAGAAGGAAGTGCTCCAAATATATGGTTGAAACGTCCATACAGTGTTTTATGGCCATTTTTTTCATATATATATATATATATATATATATATATATATATATATATATATATATATATATATATATATATATATATATATATATATATATATATATATATATATATATATATATATATGTGTGTGTGTGTGTGTGTGTCTGTGTATATATATATATATATATATATATATATATATATATATATATATATATATATATATATATATATATATATATATATATATCAAATGTAAGGTGCCCATAAAAACGCCAAAATGTAGAAAGTAAATGCTATATTTAAAAGACCAAACTGTCTCTCTTCAGGCAAATAAAGAATGAGAAAGAGTTACAGAAAAGTGGTATTTATACCAGAAGGTCCATAGGTCAGCCGTTACGTCACTCAGTTGACAATTTCTCTTTAATCTTTTTAATCGCTGATTTCAGGAAGATTTTTTCTATAATATCTGAGTCCCAGGCTCCTTTTCAAAGGTTAATCGTATTTCTTTGTTTGATCAAAGCTGATTCCACCATATGGCTTTTGAACCGACAGTTGCTGCTATAAATTATACGTGACAAATTCCAGCTTATTCTGTGATTGTGGTTATATATGTGGATTAATCTCTGTGGGAGTGATTTAGCTGTAAAACCCACATAAGATTGTTCGCAATCGAGGCAAGGGATTTCTTAAAATCCTGTGTCTTTGGGGACTGGCTTATGTTGGACGTTAATCAGGGATTTGGCTAAGGTATTTGGGTAGGTGAAAGCAAAGGGGTTAGAGTTTCCTAGTGTCTGTGTCAACGTCCCAATTCTGTCCAGGTGTGGGATTTTTATTTTATTTTTGGGCGTCTCTCTAGTCTTGTTTTGAGGGGGACGGTAGAAGATTATGCTAGCTTTGTGGATCGCTTTCTCAGTTATATGGTCAGGGTACTTTAAAGATGACAGCTGCTTACGATTAGTTCAGTTTCCTTTTCCAAGAAATCCAGGAAGCAAATCCGTATGGCTCTTAAGAATAAATTGCTGGCTACGCTAATCTTGATAGAAATGTCATGAGAGCTAAAAAAAAAAAAAAACTGGATGTATGAGAGTGAAAGTGTTGGTTTTCTGTACAAGGTAAATTTGTATTCTGTCATGTCTCTAATTATAAAAATGTCAAGAAAAGGAATTTGGGTGTCTGTTTCCCATTCAACTTTAAATCTTTAAATTTGGTGTTAGGCACTAATGCATTTAATTTTTAAAGAAATTGCCCAACCTGTTATCCCAGAATGTTAAGATATCATCTACATATCTCATCTAAAGCATGTCATTAGGTTTTATTGCATTTATTATTATAGTTTCAAAATATTCCATGTATAGATTGGCTAAAACAGGACTTAAAGGGCTGCCCATGTGCACTCGAATTTTTGTTGATAGAATGACTCCCCGAATGAAAAGACGTTATTTGATACACATAATTCAACTAACTTTATTGTTTTATCTAGGGTTAGTGGGAAATGATCTGATTAGGGGGCTAATTTTTCTCATAAAAACTGTAGAGAGTCCTGTACAGGTACTTTTGTGAATAGGGAATCTACATCTAAGCTTAAAAGTTTTATGTTGTGAAGTGGTACATGTGCTTCTTTGAATTTGTGACAGAAATCTTCAGAATGTTTAATGTGTCTGGGAGAAAATGTGCCTAAGAAAGGGGAAAGGAGGCCGACTAACACTTAGAAATTTTATAATTGAAAGCTCCGGTACATGAGATAATAGGTCTAAATGGAACATGAGAAAATAGGTCTAAATGGAAGATTATCTTTGTGAGTTTTGGGAAGGCCATAAAGTTGAGGTAGTTTTGGGTTAATGACTTTAAAATTCAACAGTAGTTCAATGCTCTTTCTGTCTTTGCCAGTTAATCTTACTTTTCTAAAAAAAAAAATTCTGTGGGGACGTTTCGGAGGGGATTTTTCGTTAATTTGTCATAAGTGTTTGTGTCACTAAGGCGTTGGTTGATTTTGTCGAGGTAAAAGTCTTTGTCCATAATCATGATTTTGCCGTCTTTGTAGGATCTACTTATTACAACATCTAATTTTTGTAGCGAGCGGATGGCTTTAATAAATCTACGGGGGACAGGGTATTTCTTATAAAGGTCAGTTATTGCATTTAATAAGATGCCTTTTAAACATATCTCTTCTCGGCTGTAATTTTTATCAGATATGAATCTGTCAAAAGCAACTATGAAATCTAGATTATTTTCCCGGTCTGGGATGAGAGCGAAGGATAAACCAAGGTTTAAAACTAAGTGTTGGTTAATGGTAAGAGGGGTGTTTAATAAATTTAAAAATTCATCTTGTTGCTCAAGATTGTTCCAAGAACTATTATTTATTAAGTTATTTAACTTATGGGAAAGTCCACTGGAATGAGTTGCCCTATTATAGACAGCAATGTCAGAACAAAATTAAACTAGACTGTACTGTACATGTGGTCAGTTGTGAGGAGACGAAGGTTAGACTGGATTCCATCTAAAACTCTACGTAATACGAAGATCTCGAACTTCGTATTCTCTATTCTTTCCTCCAGGAATATCTTGTGTGAGAGAGGAAAGGGGTCCGACTGCAGAGTCCATCTTACGAACCCATACATTCTTTGGTGGTCAGTCACCTCAGTGTATAATCTTTTAATTGTCCTGTCCCTGCTTCTGAACGGTTGATCCTAATCCTTTGTAAAACCTCCTAAATTTTTAACCCTGCTTTGGCAGTTCTATTAATGCTTCAACTGTGTTGGATTCCAGGTACATATTTTTTTCTTTGTAATCCCCATCTGTCATTTATGTGAGCTTTCTTTGTAAACATATATATATATATATATATATATATATATATATATATATATATATATATATATATATATATATATATATATATATATATATATATATATATATATATATATATATATATATATATATATATATATATATATCAGTATCTATATCGATCTAATTATATGCTGTTTAAATATATATATATATATATATATATATATATATATATATATATATATATATATATATATATATATATATATACATATATATATATACATATATGTTTATATATTAATATATATACATATATTTATAGAGAGAGAGAGAGAGAGAGAGAGAGAGAGAGAGCCTCGACCTGAGCCACAGTTTTCCTCGAATCTCTTATTTTGTATTGCGGGGAATTCCCGCATAACGACGTCACGCTTAGATTGAGGCCATGCCATACTTTCAAAAACCGACCCACGTAAAGAAAATGGGGACAAGGCCTTATTCCAAATCACGGAGAGGGAGGTGCAATTAACCCAATGTGATATTTAAGCAATTATTATTATTATTATTATTATTATTATTATTATTATTGTTGTTGTTTCTCTCTCCTCTAGATCGAGAACGGGATATGCTGTATATCAAGTCCACAATAATATTCAGTGGTGAATTATTGTTGATTTTATGAAAACGTTTTTATAAAAGTTTTTTACAAAATCAACAATAAATCACCACTGAATATTATTGTGATAACAACATTCCCGCTGGAAAGTGCAATAAGTCCATTAACTTACAAAGGCAAGCTTCTGCAGAATCGTGTTATATATGACCAAGAAAAACAAAAAAGGACAAATGAACAAACGGATGGATGCGTATACAAAACACTAATTGTTAGGATATCTAAAGCATTGATGAATGGAGCTTTAAATTAGTATAAGATATTGCTTACTATTATCTACATCTGTTCTCATTGTAAAGACTTGAATGGGTCGGTAGGGTAATTGCTTCTTTTTCCTCTATATCCAGACTTTTTCCGGAAGCACTTCCTGCGTCCTCTTTTCCTGACCTTTATAATAGTGTTCTTCCTTGGATAGATATGGACAGTTGGTTGTCTCCTCCTCCACTGGCCCATGCATCAGAGGTCATTAATTATTGCAGCAACAGAAGAGGTCCTCGAATAAACATCTAATCTAAATATTCATGACTCTGAAAGTGAAACAAGGGGAAGCTGTAGATCAAGTAAGACGCTTAACCGCCTATGGTAATGGACACCCAGTGCCTCTGATTAGACCAGGCCCGAGGGGAATAAGAAGGCCGAAGTAGGAAGTGTGGTAGGTTAACCCCAAAGAAAGCAACTTCTGTGAAGAGAAAGTTTGAGGAGTGAGAAATGAAGATATGATGGTGCTGATGATGATGGGGTAATAATCAACATATCGTCTTAGGGTGTTTCCAACTGTTTTGGTTGACTAATTATGAATTATCAGGCACTTACGGCAAGGTGGTTTGGTCACGTGAAGATAATGGAAGAGGATAGGCCGGTACAAAAGGTGTGTCAGAGGGAATTCCTGGGAGGAAAAGAACAAGTCTGAGAAAGGTTTCTGTAGTGGATATTTATTCTTGATTCAGTAGTCATAAGTTAAGTGCTGTGCTTAAAAAGTGCTTATATATATATATATATATATATATATATATATATATATATATATATATATATATATATATATATATATATATACATACACACAAGCGATGATTATTTTAACTTTTGAATGCAAGTTATAGCCAAGGTAAAGTGACTTTGTGATAATAGTGATGTAACATTCGAAAGTATAAAAATGTCATAATTAAAACTAATAAACATACGCACAAACACACACGTATATATATATATATATATATATATATATATATATATATATATATATATATATATATATATATATATACGTGTGTGTACGTGCGTATGTCTATTAGTTCCAATCATGACATTCTTATACTTTCGAATATTAAGTGACAATTATCACAAAGTCACTTTACCTTGGCTATAACTTGCATCCAGAAGTTAAAACAATCATCGCTTACGCCTGCGAGGAGGAGGCAGAGCCTTTTAACTTGGAACAGAGAGCTATTTATAAATCTCATTTCTTTTTCAGGACACCTGCCAAACAAAGGTTAGCCTCCTCCTCCTTGCTGGTATAAAAGGCTTTATTTGCAGCTGTTTGCACGTTCTTATGTATTTTTATCTATTTGCATGTCCGTATGCACTATGCTTTTATCGTAGCATATTTGTGAGAAATTTCTTTTACTCTCTGCAATATACCACTCCTTTGGAAAATGAATTAATAGGCGAAATCGGCCGGGACCATGTAAATGTTATGGTACTTAAGGTACTTATAATATATATATATATATACACACACACACACATATATATATATATATATATATATATATATATATATATATGTGTATGTATGCATGTATGTATGTATATACATATATGTATATACGTACGCACACACTCTATATGTATGTATATATATACATACACACACATACATACATACATATATATATATATATATATATATATATATATATATATATATATATATATATATATATATATATATATATATATATATATATATATGGAGATAAAAGGCTGATTCCTTCATCTTCCTTTTGTACGGACAGCTGCTTTTAAAAACCAGTTCTGCCACACTCCAGTTTATGGTATGGCCTTTATGCCTAGTATGCGGGAAAATCCCCGAACTCTCTGAAGCATATCGCACTGATCTTTAGCGCTCAGCTAATCTTTACGAGATGGCTCTACTCGTCTCCCCGACGAAAATCTCATCACAATTGCTGTATGGCATCTCGTAAACTCCGGCTTCTTTCCCCTTTTGTTTAAGTATACATTAATAAGCGAGCTCCCGATGGATTTGGGATAATGGAAAATAAATGGATAATTATTAGGCTTGAGGTGTCCTGAAGCTTTTTGGATGTTTTCGTCGTACGGAAGCTTTTTTTTGTCGTTCGAATCTTCTTGGCTGTTGTTAGTGGGACCTCTGTAGTATATTCCATTCGCTTTATTGATAGCCTTCTCGATAATGTGTGGTGAGTACAGCAGTTGCATTAGGTGTGGCAGATCATATTGAATTCTTCATCTAAGTACCCATTTGACCATATTCTAAGCCCCCTGAGGGATAGATTGCAGCCGACCGTGATCTTTACGGAGACATCGTGGTAGCTTAGGAAATGAATGTAGGAAACAACGAAAGTGGGTTTCCTATATACTGTGAAAGCATATCTGTTCTGTTCTCCAATGATTAGTACATCTAGGAAAGGCAATTTTCCGTCCTTTTCCGACTCTGTTTTAAATTTGTGGTCGGAACTAGCCAATTTAGTCTAATAAAAAATTCATTGAGGTCACCCCAGCTATTGTCCCAGAAAGTAAAAATATCATCTATGTATCTAAGCCAGATCATATTGCGGGGTTTAATAGACGGCAAAAATTTCCGTTTCGAAATATTACATGTACAAGTTTGCTAGAAGTGGGGATAGGGGACTGCCCATGCTACAGCCAAATTTTTGTTTGCAAAAATTACCATTAAAAGAAAACACGTTGTTGGTTATACAGAGTTTGATTAGTTTTAGAGCCTTATTTATGCCAAGAGGAAAATGGTCTTCATATGGTAGTAACTTCCTCTTTAAAAAAAGACAACACGGCGGCGATCGTAAATAATGACTCGGCGTCTAGGCTGAGCAATTTGATGTTATTTGAGGGGATGTTTAAACTAATGAATTTTTGAATAAAATCCTCTGCATGTTTGACGTGGGAGGATGAGAAGGTTCCTAGAAAGGGTGACAACAGGTCTGCCAGCCATTTGGATAATTTACACATGAAAGAGCCCCTGCTAAATATTATGGGGCGTAGAGGAGTCCCATCTTTATGTGTTTTTGGGAGGTCGTAAAAATAGAGGAGAGAGGGGTTGATTATCTTGAAGGACTCTAGTAATTCTATGTTCTTCTTATTACCCCCTATGGTTCTGATTGATTTGTTGAATTGGGCAGCAACA
>JANJGK010000046.1:7223086-7273086 GCA_039081455.1 Macrobrachium rosenbergii | reverse complement strand
ATCACAAAACATTCTGAAATATTTTGAGCCCACTCCGGAAGTCAGCGGACCTTCGAATTCAGAAAGCTTTTATAGCTGCACAAAAGAGGCACACCTCTATATTTAACTGGCATTTTATATCACTGGTTCTCCACAGCAATTCTGTGTCAAATGGGGTAACGTATTGTCGTACAACTTCGGCTCCCTAAACGGGCTCCGGCAAGGGGGCATTCTCTCTCTAATACATACACAGATATCCTGAATGTCAAACTGAACTCACTCCCAACAGGATCCACTATCAACGAAACAACAATAAACAGCCTCTGTTCCGCCGACGAAAAGGTTCTGACTTCCCCATCAGTGAAAAGTCTCCGGAGACTAATCGACACTTGCCACAGATATGCAGAGGAATTTGACATCCTGTACAACAAAACCAAACCCCAGTGCATAACGCTGCTCCCGAGATCACTTAAGCATATTGCAGAACCACAAATTTTCCTCGTAAATCAACGTCTGGAATTCGTGCATGAATTTCTGTATTTGGGCCACGTCATCACGGAATACCTAAAAGATACGGCAGGCACAGAACGGAGGCGTCATAAACTATGTGCAACTGGCAACATGATTGCAAAGAGGTTTGCCTTTTGTCACCGAGACACGAAACTGCTGCTCTTCCGCTAGTCCTGCTACAGCACATGTGGGTGTTCCCTTTGGACGAACTATACCCGAGAGACCATGAGACGTATCACCGCTGTACACAGTGACATTCTGAGACGCCTCACCAACACTTCTCGCTACCACTCCGCCCGGATAATTTAGAAAACACTGTTAGGCGAACAATATCCAGTCTGAGTATCCGACTGAGAAACAGCAGCAATTCGCTCATACAAAGCATCCTAAGCAGTGAGGCAAGAAGAAAATATAAATTGGGGGAAAGATGGGTACATGAGGCGTCTGTTCCATAAATAACTTAATCTCTATTTTTGCAATTATGAAGTGTCATCTGCAGAATCTCTTATTATTATTATTATTATTATTATTATTATTATTATTATTATTATTATTATTATTATTATTATTATTATTATTATCATTATATTTCTACATTTATTGTTATTATTAGAATTTTCTTTTTTTATTATCACTGTGATTAGTATCACTATAGAGCTTTACTTTTTAGAATTTTCGTATTTAGCCCTCTGGACCTGACTTCTAAAACCACCTAAGGACCCTATCTGGAAATCAGTTGTATGCAATCTGTTTTTTTTTTTATCATTTGCAACATTTTTTACCATTGCCAATATTATCACTGTCATTACCTTTATCATGAATACTATTTTTTTTACTCCTTCAGCAATTGTGTGGATATTGCCAATCATCATTATTTATCATGTTATCTCATGTATCTAGATTGTGTTTATTGTATTGTCTCTACTTTGTACATTCCGTGTATATGGTGTTGAGCTGAAATAAAATTTATTATTATTATTATTATTATTATTATTATTATTATATCTGGATTTCTTATCCGTCCGTTGACCTAAATGACAATTATTTGTGATTAGAATCTACGAAGGAACAATGAGCTTTTGTTCTAAGACATTCTAGTTCCAAAAGCCTTTCCAGTATAAGTATATTGCTAGATTAACGATGTGTAGCTTGCTTTTGTGCTTGAATTGAAGTCCAAGTATGTATTTCAGGAAGTTTGAGTCATCGTTTTTGTAATATCTTTCAAACCAATCGATTAATTGGTACGGTACTTTGAAATAGAGTTTCTCACACCCTTCCCTAATTTTTGACAAAAAATTCCATGTTCAAACAGATTTTAAAAGCACTTTACTCTTGAATTTTAGGACATAGCCAAACCTAGCCAGTCAAGATTTACGAACTCATTCGGATAAGCTCTTCTGGGGTACTTATCCCTCCAATCACCCACCGTTCCTCATTCTTTCAACCTCACTTCCCCGTCTGTCTTTTCATTCATTCCCCACCTCTCTCTCTCTCTCTCTCTCTCTCTCTCTCTCTCTCTCTCTCTCTCTCTCTCTTTGCAATATTTGTTATGTAATGCTTTCAGCCACATATTAGCAATGCAATTTTTCAGCTGAGCCACGTGAGATGAAATGAACTAATGACCTACATGGTTTACAGAATTTAGGGGTTTCCGAAATCTTTGTAGTTGATGAATGAGATGTCGGGTTAAACGACGGGTTTATCACTTGTGTATCCAATGACTAGACAAAAGGTAGTCTCGTCGCTGTTCAGTTATGGCTTGCATGTTGAAACGCCCCTGTGGATGCAGAAATGCATTTGCTCTACGTCTTCTGGAAGTTTACAGCCGGGACAAAGCTCCCCAAAACTTAAGAAGAAATCGGAATAGGTAAGATATTGCTTATGGTTATATTTCACGGTCATATATATAAGGGAATAAGGGAAAGATAAAACTGATTTATTGATAGACATCATTGATATCGTGTACATTGTCTCAAATGGCTATAAACTGTTCTGTGATTTCAACCCATCATTTTTTTAGTGTATATGTAGAACAGTGAATTTAGAATAAACATGAAATAACTTTTCATCACAAAATTATGCAAACAAAATGAAAACAATTGCATTCATGTTGAAAGTAACATAAGCTGTGGGGTGCAATGACGTCAAGGAAGAGTCGGGAGAAGAATGATGGAGTGGGAGAGGACAAGTTCTGGGTAGTGAGGAATTGACTATAAGAAGATACTCAGGACCAGCTCCGTAGTACCCAAGCTCCTACAGTATGTCCGAAAGCGCTAATCAGTTCGCTGGCTACCCCATCAAATTCAGGAGTGAAGTGCTTGAAAAAGCTGATATTGGAAATTGCATTTATTACCCAAAAATTAGGGGAGGGTGTGAAACACACTATTGCAAAGTAACACACCGATCCATCAATCAATTTGAAAGATTTGGCAAGAAACGGTGATCAGACTTCCTGAAATACACAGTAGAGTAAATTTTACACCTTCCAACGGAAATCTCTCGGTGAAAACCACATTAGTGTAGATCAAAACTTTGCTCTGTACTTCATTTCTTATTAGAAAACATGACGCTGTTCAGAAGATGGCATGTGCTATCTATACACCGAGTCATTTGTCAATATAATTTCAGAAATTGTTCTTGCTAAAGTATTAAAGAGCATTTGATCTTACTCATTTTAATCTCAGACCCTTTTTAACAAATTCTTGATTTTCAGAATATAAATCCTCTGGACTGTTGTTATTATTATTAGTATTATTATTTTCTATCTTAGTCATCCTATTCGAATGGGTGGTTTTTATAGTGTGGGGTTCCGGGCTGCATCCTGCCTCCTTAGGAGTCCATCACCTTTCTCACTGTGTGCGCTGTTTCTAATAGCACGCTCTTCTGCATGAGTCTTGGAGCTACTTCGGCGTCTAGTTTTTCCAGGTTCCTTTTCAGAGATCTTAGGATCGTGCCTAGTGTTCCTATGATTATGGGTACAATTTCCACTGGAATAGGCCATATCCTTCTTAATTCAATTTTCAGGTCTTGATACTTATCAATTTTTTCTCTTTCTTTCTCATCTACTCTGGTGTCTCATGGTATTGCGACATCAATGAGTGATACTTTCTTCTTGATTTTGTCTGTTGTTATTATTATTATTATTATTATTATTATTATTATTATTATTAGCAAACTTTCACACAAAGCTAGTCTAACCGGCCATTACCTTGCAATGCAAGCTTTCTGAACAGATCGTCCGAACGAAAAAATTGCTGAAGTAAATCAACATACAGAGATGTTAAGATAATGTTGAATATTGCCATGAGCAGAAAGCAAAGCAAGTCAGAAAATCTGTCGGAACGGTATTTACGTTATGAAAAGGATCGGCCACATACCCACATTTAGACTAAGTTTTGAAAAATTATATGGTAACGGTTAATGCACTTCAAAAGACTTCTCTCTCTCTCTCTCTCTCTCTCTCTCTCTCTCTCTCTCTCTCTCTCTCTCTCTCTCTCTCTCTCTCTCTCTCTCTCCACAAATGTTCACAAATCATTTTCCGCCTCCTTGTCTATCGCAGCTTTCCCGGGATCTTTCTGACGTCAGTTAACGAGAATCTCTGTCACTTTTTCGGAGGGAAATTTACTTTTCGAAACCTTGACAATGGGACATTACAAAAAGGTCTGCCGATGTTTACTGAAACTGGAGACTCTTGTTTACCGTACGCTGAGAGCCTCTAAATGGTGTTCTTTTTCTTTTTGTCCTAATCTAATCTTGTCATATTTCTTTTTTTTATGCCCTTAAGCTCTGTTTTTCTCTTTTTCATAATAAATCCATCTTATGGCTTGATCCGCTTGATTTGGTTAGATTTTGAATGGTAATTTTAATCACAATAATAATAGAAAAATACTGAAGTAACATTGATATCTTAACACTCATATTCTCGACGGGTATCTACACCGAAGATGCGGTACTTTGGGAGACACTGCTATTTTGAACCTTCAAAGAGCCTTTACTTTAAACCCTTGCTGTTTTAATTTCTTAAGATAGTAATAATCACTAAACTACCGAACAGAGAGAATTCTATTCCACCTACGGCAAACTTCAAGAGCAAGAGCCCGTGCCTAACCTTACAAAAATAAAATCCCACACTAGGATTAATAAAACTCTTTTCGAGGTTTATTGTATGTACTTTTAAAGTAATCCATTCGGAACTGCTTGCCTGATCGCATTTTTTTTTTTTTTTAAGTTCTGGCTTATTTGGTAAAGGTAATTTTGGTATAGGAGTTTTCTTTCCCAGTCATGATCCTCTTGTCGCTTCTTCCTTCGAAATTGTAGGAGTTATTTGGAGTGAGTCGAATGAGGAAAAAATAACATGGAGTCATATCCTGTTGATTAAGCTGGTCTTATGCCAGAACTTCGTACAACCCTAGCAGAACAAACTGTCCTCGCCTTCTGCGTGATGGATTTCACGTGGCCAGGAACCATTTCCTAGTGTTCCAAGCGGGGTAATTCCTCAGAGGGTCTATTATCCTAACCAAGGACGGGTGCGATTCCTCCGAAGTTGCTTCCGTAAAGGGAAACAAACCATGACTTTAACCCGGACGTATACACATACGTGTATATTTACCAATAAATGACGCCTTGTCCCCTAGAAACAAGAAAAAGATGCGTCGAAGTTTCTTCTGCGCAGTCGAGTTTTCTGTAGCCTTCAGCGTATAATTCTGTATGAAACTCTCAGCCGCGGCCCATGAAACTTTCAACCATGGCACGGTGGTGGCTAACTTTAACCTTTAGTAAAATAAAAACTACTGAGGCTGGAGGGCTGCAATTTGGCATGTTTGCTGATTGGAGGGTGGATGATCAACATACCAATTTGCAGCCCTCTAGCCTCAGCAGTTTTTAAGATCTGAGGGCGGACAGAAAAAGTGCGGACGGTCAGACAAAAAGCCACCTCGAAGTTTTTTTTATCAGAAAACTAAAAACAACACAAGGAGCACAGAGATGAATGAACTCCTGTGCAGAAAAGTTCCACGGCATGAGCCGCCTCACACGGCCACAGACACCTACCTGTTTATTCAAGGTGTTCTTCTCCTCCTTCCTGGCGATTGCTAATTATACCCTCCAAATCACGCTATTATTATCCACTCTAACCACGTGACCGAACCTTTCCAAATTTCTCTAATCCATCCTTCACCGACATTAACCTTCAAAGACTTCCGTTTCTCTCCTCATTCTTACCTTTCCAATTCTTCTCACAACACATATATACAGTTCATCTCAAAACCTTCAGCCTCTTTGTTTTATTTATATTCAACATCCACAAATCATTCCCATAAAGAAAGTTGTCTACCTTCCTGACTTTACTGCTTCTTGAATCGCCTCTTCTCTCACCCTACCATCATCCATTCAATTTCCCTTCAGGTACCTGTATGAAGCAACCTCCTTTATTTCTTCACCATTTATATACATATTCATTGTTACCTCTTACTAGTTTCCGCTTATGCTCATATCGTCTCTCTCCTCACATTGACTCTCAACTTCCTCGTCTTGCAAAGACTTTGAACTTCTTTCGCTAGTTTGTGCAGGTTTACTTCCCTGTCCCCAGTCAGCACTGCGTCGTCAAAAAACATCAACAATTTCACACTCAGTCCATAACTCATTCTCTTATCACACAATTTTTCAGCTTCATCTACCGTCCCGGCTTTGATTTCCCGTATCATTCCACCCATGAATATACTAAACAGCCATGGAGACAGAGTCACACACACACACACACACATACATATATATATATATATATATGTGTGTGTGTGTGTGTGTGTGTGTATATATATATATATATATATATATATATATATATATATATATATATATATATATATTATAAATATATACGTGCGTACATACATGTATCACAAAAAATTAGAGAAATATTTAGAAAAATGTACAAATTATTTCATTTTATTGCAATTGTAATAATATCTAGTATACTATATTGCTTTATATTTCTTCCTTAAGATTCTTTAGCAGTTTGATGAGGAATCTATTCTCCTGACTAATTGCGTTATGCACTTGAATGCAGCTGTAAAGACAAGCTTAAAAATTGCAACGTATATAGTAGGAAATATATTCCCGACGACTGTAGTGTGAAAACAGAAATCGTCTGGTGGCCTGACTGATGACTGTGTCTATCTCCTCTGGCGCCAATGGCCTGTAGGCCACCATCCTTCTGTGGGAAGAGAGCTCTCTCACGGTCAACCCTTTTCTTTAACTCGTTTTATCTGGACCTGAGTTAATGAAGGAACCCGTTTTGAGCGACCCATTACCATTAGAAACTGAACTACGCCGTCAATCAGGAATTCCTTAACCTGGGTGCTATATAGCAGTTCCCAGGAGCGAAAGTGAGAACTTTTTCTGAGATGCCCTTAGAGGCACTTTCCAGATACCTGGTGAATGTGAATGAGAAGTTGAGATTTCATTCTTACTAAGCACATAACCATCTTTAGATCTCCACTTCTTACTAAAATTCCTCTACTAAGACGAAATATGTGCACCATAAGAAATACTGGAACATTTTCATTCTAGCTAACCAAACTTCTTAGGTGAAATTAAAGTAAACAATCAGATGGTGAAGATATAAAGTGTCATGAAATCTTGGTTAACATTGAGTTCAAAGGTGTATTGAATAAAAGGCGCAGAAAACACGAATGGATTTATTTCTACGTTCCGTAAAATCTCTGCATATTTTACAAATGGCAAATTATGTGTAAATTTGGTTCTTCTTTTGTGTTTAATACAAAGGAACTCATAATCATACACTTACATCAGATGAAAATAATTTTTTAATTCAATCATCAAACAAAAGCTTTCCGTGCCTCGAGAACCGTGAACCTTCAACACATCTTCGAGATAAATAGAACAACTTCTTTCCCCTCATATCAGTCATATGCTGAACTCAGTCATCACACAGCTTTATGATATTTGACTTTCTCCACTATCATATTTCATGATGAGGGTACTCATATCAGAACGTCACTCCGAGTTTTTGAGATCTTGCGGGCTTCTCACCCACCAAACACAGCATCCGGCGTGGGTTCAGACGATGCATATCGTGTAAACCCCTTCCATTCCGAAGAAGAAGAAGAAGAAGAAGCATCCGTCTTCTGGCGAGGTAAATTTCGTTTCAAAAGAGCGTCCTCTGCTGCACTTTTGGCAGATCACGGAGAGATGGCCCTCCGGGAAATGCAGTCCCAGTCGATTATACAATTGTCGTTGACTCTGACCTCGCACTCGTTTGTGCATTTGAGATAAGGTGCGATGCGGACGCGCCCAAGCAGCTTTCCTGCTGCATCAGAACTCCCCAAGGAAGCGCTCTGGACGCTGAGCATGACGCTGAGAGCCACGCAAACGACCAGGAAGAATCGCCAGAGATTCATATTTGGTAGCGTTTGTGAATGTCTGGCGCAGATGACTCGGCTTCTTTTCTCCGACACCCAACTGCAGATTCCGAAGTACAAAATGCCTCAGCGAGATGAACCGAAGGCGGGAAAAGCAGTGACTCACACGATGCTCGCTTGTTTCTCCTTGACACAGATGCGTACTCGCGACAATCTCTCTCCTTTCAGAATATATTCCTAGAGCCCGGTGCAGTTTCTCGTCGTCGACCTCCCGTCCCAGTCAAGGCGTCTTGGGTAATGAGGAGATAGCTCCTTCAGATCTCTTTTATAAGTCAACAAGGAACGTCCCTCAGTGACGGAATAACTGCGTCAGTTCCTGCAGCATTTAACGGGAGGCGGTTTTCTCCCGCCTGTCTGGCGTACGTTTTGATGAGTTTCCCTGAATGGGTGGATGGTGGGGAAGCACCACACTTCAGCTTTCCCGCTCTCTCTCTCTCTCTCTCTCTCTCTCTCTCTCTCTCTCTCTCTCTCTCTCTCTCTCTCTCTCTCAATTCTTTGTTGAGCATTCTTTTTATTGTAGGACTTTTATATCACATTTGCTCTCATGTTTTCTCTCACAGCATTTATATGTTCTATCACAGAGCCCTCATTGAACATTACACATATTGTTCCCTCTTTATATATGAGTATATATATATATATATATATATATATATATATATATATATATATATATATATATATATATATATATATATATATGTAGAATCTACTGGTCACTTTTACCAGGTACATATGTAATTGTAATAGCCACAATGCCCTCTTAACTTCTAGAATTCTTCGCGCTTTTTTGGATATGCTCGTCACTACAAAGCCGTAAAGATCCAAGTGCAAGAAATTGAAGTGGCTTGGATTCTACACATATATTTCAGGCTAAAAAAACAATGAAAACGATTGCCCAATTGGCTGCGATGGTGAGGATGGGTCTATTCCAGCTCTAATAAATATATCTGAAAACGACAGGTATATGTATGTACGAGAGGTAACAGACTTTTATCTTTCTCGTGGTCAGGTCGGCAACGTGACCTCCTTGTGATTATGGTGACATGGGTTCGTTTCCCGCGACCGGACATCCAAGCCACTTCAATTTCTTGCACTTGGACTTGACGGCTTTCCAGTGACAAGCATATCCAAAAAAGTGCGAAGAATTCGAGAAGTTAAGAGGGCATTGTGGCTATTACATTTATATATATATATATATATATATATATATATATATATATATATATATATATATATATATATAATATATATATATATATATATATATATATTTATATAATTTAATGAATTGTTGTAACATACGCCGTGACTGTTTATTCACAAACATTAAGCTACTAATGTTTCCGAACTTATGAATATAAGAATAAATCTTGCGGTGAATCCTACGAAAATTCTTAAATAGCTACGTGTTTGAAACGTACCAATTGGCTACCATGGTGGAGGCAGGTTGCTATCCATTGTAAGTACAAGTGGAAAACGCGCCAAAGTTTCTTCGGCGCAATCGAGTTTTCTGTAAAGCCGTTGCAGCGTATAATCAAGGCCACCGAAAGCAGATCTCTTTTGGTGGTCTCAGAATAATGCTGTATGAACCGCAGCCCATGGAACTTTAACCACGGCCCAGTGGTTACCTGTCCTATATCGTTGCCAGAAGCACGATCATGGCTAACTTTAACCTTAATTAAAATAAAAACTACTGAAGCTAGAGGGCTGCAGTTTGATATGTTTGATGAATGGAGGGTGGATGATCAACATACCAACTTGCAGCCCTCTAACCTCAGTAGTTTTTAAGATCTGAGGGCGGGCAGAAAAGTGCTGACGGACAGACAAAAGCCGGCACAGTAGTTTTCTTTTACAGAAAACGAAAAACCTGAATCCAGGTTATTGCCACTGAAAAGTAGTCGCTCCCCAGTAAGTCGGTGGATCGAATCCTCCTGGCGACAGGGATCGCTTCTTGCATCTTCAATAAACTCCCCTTCGCTCTGTCCCCAGATAGAGTGAATTTAATAATAAACGACACACATAGATCATTGTTTATATATATATATATATATATATATATATATATATATATATATATATATATATATATATATATATATATACATATATATATATATATATATATATATATATATAGATATAAACATATACTGTGTATATATATATATATATATATATATATATATATATATATATATATATATATATATATATATATATAAACATATACTGTATATATATATATATATATATATATATATATATATATATATATATATATATATATATACAATATGTATATAATGTGTGTATATTTGAATATGTATTTAGGTGGGTTCTTACTGCAATTTTTGCACCATAGAACTCCTGGAAAATAACTAAAGAGATAAACTGTTATAATTATTGTTCTGCTGTTAAAGTGATAAAAGCTACTGGTTTTATCCTCACAGACGACCTTAGAAAAAAATAAAGTTTCCCAATATCCACTGCATCATTTAATTCCTTTGGAATTAATCTATCTATTTGATCATGAAGCACTGGGTGTGGTCAGCGCTATGATGGGCAACCTACCAACAGTGACCACCATAAACTTCCTCAGAAATTCAAAAGTAACAGGTGGTGATTCGCCTCTTTTTTTTTTTTTTTTTTAGCTTACTTTCAATACCAACGCTCCGGGATTCCGGGAACACCATTTCTAACTGCTTTCTTCCTCAGTGCCTATTAGACTTCATTGTGACCCATAACCACCTGCATTGCATCTTCAGATGTGGCTCCTGAGGAAAACGACATCAAGGTTACCGCTTAAGTCATACTTTAACTGTGGAATCAAGTTTCTGTCCTCCCTCTCTAATTTTTCAGTGGATATACCATTGTAATAATATTATGACCCCATAATTCTTATAGCTTCCAATTTCACCAATATATTAACAAAAAGGGATACTTCTCTCATTCTCACAGAAATTCCTCCTCGTCTAGACATAAGAGAGAGAGAGAGAGAGAGTATTCTTAACTATTCTTTTGTCGATTGGTTTTTCATACATGTCGAAAAAGAAAACGGGAAACGTTCATGACGTCAAAACAACAACTTAGTGACGTACTAATATTGGCTGCACCCATAGCAGCTTCGTTGGGCCGGGTAGCCGAGGAACAGTTTTCGGAAAACAATTCCCCTCTCTCTCTCTCTCGCTCTCTCTCTCTCTCTCTCTCTCTCTCTCTCTCTCTCTCTCTCTCTCTCTCTCTCCTTACTTTCGTTTCATCTTTCCGATAGGGTACCAAAAGCAAGGGAGAAAAAGTTAGCAGTCCAAACCGTACGACATTTTTTGCTTGGCAACAGGTGCGCAGTCGCCTGGCAGCGACGTTGGAAGCGATCCTTCATTCTGCATGGTAATGGGTAGTCCCATGACATACAACAAAAACGATTATTTTTCTTTTATCATTTTGAACATCCCCCTGTCTTTAAAATTCACAAGCGACATATGAGAATTAGCTTCCGAACTGCGAACGCTTGAGGTATATAAAAATACATTAAAATTAAGGTTAGGTTGGCGTCAAGTCAAAAGTCGATTTCAGTGCAATACGTATGACTGAAATTTAGGTTCCGCTTCCGGCATCTTAGTAATGAGGCTTTGACGTGTGCTAGTCCCTGTTTCTCGGTTTCAGTTCTTCTGCATCTGTCTCATTTATGTGACTATAATATATATATATATATATATATATATATATATATATATATATATATATATATATATATATATATATATATGATTTAACCAGGGGAAAAGATTATCATGAGCCAGTTATAGATTCTAAGTGGATGATTTTGTTACTTACCTCTATTTTTGTATAAAATCTGACTGCTGTCCATTCAGAAAATCGTAAAAAAACCAGGAGAAGGGGGAATTTAACTGAGCTGAGGGCTCCAATCATAAGGTGTTTGTAGTCCTGAGAGGTTAATTATAACTGGGAAAACTTGAAGGTATATTTGTCGGTTTGATGATGATGATGATACAAGGCACAGTCAAGAGAGATTTCCACGGCTAACAAACCCTCTGTAAACGGAGAGATTTACGAATTAAAAGCCAGCAACGAAACAGTATAATAAGCATATGACAAAGCGAGCACAAAGGGTGCCAAAGAAGCCTTTTGAACACACGATTTTATGTAAATATTTAAACACAGGCATTTACGTAGCACTGCCCTGACAAGAAAAGGCTGATATGGAAATACTGGCACTTAGAAATGGAAACAGGAATTTTAGTACGAGAATTAAAACAGTGTGGCTGACTGGAAGAACCTTTGCAACAGATCACTTTACCTTGTAGAAGAGGTGGCTCCAGTGAGGGTAATGGCGGCGGAGGAGGGCTAAGGGCTTCACTGGTAAGAATACTGAGGGTCCCTACAAGATAGGACCAAATGGTAGGGCATGGCTCTCTGAAGGAGGTGGGAATGGAAGGGGGAGATGTGTCTCGCTCACATCCAGCTATGTTCCTCTCTTTTGTTCCTTCGGTGAAGCCCTTATATGACTTCAGTCAGGGAATAGGAGGTCATCCACAGGTAGATGGGGTTGGTGTTGTTTCCCTATGCGCATGAATCATTGATGACTCAAGATCCAGGTGTTCATGCCAAATGTCCTTTCTCTTAATCTGCATCTCCGGCTCTATTCTGCCTCCAGCCATACTTAGTCTCCTTACAACCTCGTGTCCGTAAACAAAAGGCTCCTCAGCATCTCATGTTCGAGAAGAGAAAGTTGAAGGGATATACAAAGTGCTATTAACGGATTAAAGGAGGGGCCAATATTCCTTTTGCCCTTCTTGTCAGGCAGTGCCAAAATGCACCGTTGCATTCTCCAGCTTTAAATTAAGCGTTTGGTGGTTGGTATCTCGCACCTTCAGTCGGGTGCGAATGTCTACCAAACCAAGGATTCAGCTGACAAATGCTTTATATTACTCTAATTTTCTCGTTAACGTCACTCATGTAACGTTTATTAACCTAAATCTCTCTGCGCCATTTGAGATATCTGAAAAGTTACTTGATAAAGAATTCAATATTTTACTTTCTGTAAGAATTAAATAAGTATTAAAAAACACTAACTTTAATTGACCTCCTTAAGGTAAATCTCAAAACAAATATGAGTAAATTATCATAAGTATTAAAATGCAGTAAATCATAATCTACTATTATTTTGAAACAGGAACAGTTACGAATATAAGAAATTTACTGTAAATATTAAATACAATAACAATAAATTATTTCCTTAAGGTAAATCTTAAAATAATCATGCACTTAACTTTCAGTAGTTGTTACAGCCAAAGACATGCAATTAGTTTGCCCTGACGAGACATTCCAATGAAGTATACATGATCTTCGTTAGGTGTCGCCATGTTACTTGAGTCGACGGCACAGTGCCAGACGTGGCACTGAGGTCAATGGTGCTTACGGGCACGAAGCTAAGTACATTGAAGGACAGACAAATATGTAAAGTACACGGTCCTTCCTATTCATGGACTCGGGATTCAAATTACAAGGGAATAACAAAGGAGGAAAATGATAATGTTAAAGAAAAATGATGATTAATATGCCGAAATTATACTCTGTCTATGAAAATGGCCTAGGTTTATTCTTTTGCCCAAGAGGCTTCAAAGGGAAGTCATAAGTCTTACAAAATTGGGATGTCTGTCAATTGCACTCTGTATTGGCAGAGTGGGAACAAGATAAACTATAAGCCTTTGTGAGGCATAAAATAATATGATTAACTGAACAAAATAATGAAAGGAAAAATAATAAAGGAAAAGAATAAAGTACAGAGTTATAAGGAAAATGAATAGGTGAGGAAATCTGACACCCTCGAGAGGTGCCAAGGTCCTCGTAGGATAGAAGGGTGACACTGGGCCAGGTTGGCACTGGGGCCAGGAGAGCCTACCAGTTCTCTTTAAGTTACCTAACGCTACCTACGCCCGTGATTTCTGCCGCAGATCTCTTTATGTTGATGGTTCTCCTTGGTAGGGGAATCGGTCGAACCGAGCCCAAGGAGGACATTGGAGTGCCACCTGTCTTGGCTTCTTTGGCAGCTGAAACAGGGGCATTCATTTCAGGCTCTACCCCAAGTTGCCACAGTTCCATGAGTTCATCAGCCATTTGAGACACGGCAGAATCCTTACTCATGGTCGTGTCTGCGGGGACCTGGAAAGAGAGGAAGAGGTCACGGTGGGGGTGATAGGCTCACAGGTTACCATGACCAGCTCAGGCATGGGTTGCGAGGCCGCACCTTCGGTTGAGCTTCCGCTGTGGTCGGAAGAATCCGTCTCTCTTACCCGTAGCGGAGCCAGGTCAGGAGAAGAGAGGGGACCCTGATCGGGATCTCTTAAATGGAGATCGGGGGTGTGCTCTGGCGCTGGCACTAAGGCAGGGTCAGGCACTAATATTTGATTTGGAATTTGCTCGTCGTCCGGGATGGACGGAGCTTGCCACTGCTCAGTACATGCAAGTGGCACTGGCAGAGATTGTGAATCAAGTTTGGGATCTCCAGGAGGGAGATCTATTTGGTGCCTGGCACTGGCACTGGAGCAGGGCCGGGCACCGGAATGGCATCTGGAATCGATCTTCATGGAGGAGGCCAATGCACATCGTACTCAGGTGGCACTGGCAGTGGAATGAATGCGGGCATTTGAGGCTTACTCGTGCCTAATGAATGATTTGGGGGATTAGGACCCTTGGATTGCTGTAACTTAGATGGGGACTGGAAGTCCTGTCCCAGGAGGATGTCGTAACCTCCAGGAATATAGCTTGCTACTGCAAGGTAGCAGATTTTGTATCTATAAGGTCTTGTGACTCTCAACTGAACAGTAGGGAGTATCATTTTGAATTGATTGATTCCCTTAATTGTGACTAGTTTACGTCCGTTAATGGTAGCTCCATAGGGAACTTTGTCCTTTCTCGTGAGGGAAATTTGCACGCCATAGTCATCAAATGCCTTGACCTGGTGTGCAGGGTAGATACCTTGAGGAGGTGCCACATATATAGGATCCTCGGCTGGAGGGCATAAGGTCTAATTGGGACTTGTAACTGCCAAGGCGATGGCGGGAGTACTTGATTTATTATTAGGGCATTTTGCCCATGTGAGAGAGTGGCCATAAACTTTGCAAGCCGTGCAATAGCTCTGGCTGTAATCTCTTCGTGGCATTGCCCCTGTGGAGGGTGCAGGCTTGTTAGTTGGTAGATTCCCGGCGGAGGGTTTGAAAGGTGCTGTGGGCGGCGCCTGTGGCTTGTTTTGGCACTGCTCTGTGAAATGTCCGGCTTTCTTGCAGAACTCACATACAACGGGTTTCTGCGAGTGTCCATCCTTGGGCGGAAGGGTGCCAGAGGTGAAAGGAGGGCATATTTTGCGTCCCAATGAACTTGCATGGGAGTGATGGGTGTCCTACGTGTAGGGGAGGCGACAGCACTCCGCTAGAGTCGTGGGCGCTTTTTTGCATACATGGGTTGCTAGGGTGGAAGGGGTGTAATATAAAAAGTTTTCAATCCTGAACTGCTTGAAGATGTCCTCGGCGATGGAGACTCCCAGGGACTCTAGCCATTTACAGAGGACCCTATCTGATTGATACACACACTCAGACCAGGTCTGTCCCTCTTCTTTTCCACTGGCATATACCATATCCTTCTCAATTCGATTTTCAGGTCTTGATACTTATCAATTTTTTTCTCTTTCTTTCTCATCTACTCTGGTGTCTCACGGTCTTGCGACATCAGTGTGTGATACTTTCTTCTTGATTTTGTCTGTTATTATTATTATTATTATTATTATTATTATTATTATTATTATTATTATTATTATTATTATTATTATTATTATTATTAGCAAACTTTCACACAAAGCAAGTCTAACTGGCCATTACCTTGCAATGCAAGTTTTCTGAACAAAGCGTCCGAACGAAAAAATTGCTGAAGTAAATCAACATACAGAGATGTTAAGATAATGTTGAATATTGTCATGAGCAGACAGCAAGGCAAATCAGGAAATCTGTCGGAACGGTATTAGCCTTACATCTTTAACGAAACTCTAGAAAGGAGGTTATAAAAAGGATCGGCCACATACCCACATTTAGACTAAGTTTTGAAAAATTATATGGTAACGGTTAATGCACTTAAAAAGACTTCTCTCTCTCTCTCTCTCTCTCTCTCTCTCTCTCTCTCTCTCTCTCTCTCTCTCTCTCTCTCTCTCTCTCTCTCCACAAATGTTCCCAAATCATTTTCCGCCTCCTTGTCTATCGCAGCTTTCCCGGAATCTTTCTGACGTCAGTTAACGAGAATCTTTGTCACTTGTTCGGAGGGAAATTTACTTTTCGAAACCTTGACAATGGGACATTACAAAAATGTCTGCCGATGTTTACTGAAACTGGAGACTCTTGTTTACCGTACGCTGAGAGCCTCTAAATGGTGTTCTTTTTCTTTTTGTCCTAATCTAATCTTGTCATATTTCTTTTTTTTATGCCCTTAAGCTCCGTTTTTCTCTTTTTCATAATAAATCCATCTTATGGCTTGATCCGCTTGATTTTGTAAGGTTTTGAATGGCAATTTTAATCACAATAATAATAAAAAATACTGAAGTAACATTTATATCTTAACACTCATATTCTCGACGGGTATCTACACCGAAGATGCAGCACTTTTGGGAGACACTGCTATTTTGAACCTTCAAAGAGCCTTTACTTTAAACCCTTGCTGTTTTAATTTCTTCAGATAGTAATAATCACTAAACTACCGAACAGAGAGAATTCTATTCCACCTACGGCAAACTTCAAGAGCAAGAGCCCGTGCCTAACCTTACAAAAATAAAATCCCACACTAGGATTAATAAAACTTTTTTCGAGGTTTATTGTATGTACTTTTAAAGTAATCCATTCGGGACTGCTTGCCGGATCGCAGTTTTTTTTTTCAAGTTTTGGTTTATTTGGTAAAGGTAATTTTGGTATAGGAGTTATCTTTCCCATTCATGATCCTATTGTCGCTTCTTCCTTCGAAATTGTAGAAGTTATTTAGAGTGAGTAGAATAAGGAAAAAATAACGCGGAGTCATATCCTGTTGATTAAGCTGGTCTTATGCCAGAAGTTCCTACAACCCTAGCAGAACAAACTGTCCTCGCCTTCTGCGTGATGGATTTCACGTGGCCAGGAACCAATTCCTAGTGTTCCAAGCGGGGTAATTCCTCAGAGGGTCTATTATCCTAACCAAGGACGGGTGCGATTCCTCCGAAGTTGCTTCCGTAAAGGGAAACAAAATAATTGCGCTACAGGAAGAGATTCGAAGAACCGGACGCTTCAAAGAAGAGCTGCAGTCCATGCGCTTCCACATAATTCATCTTTCGCATCAGTGTCAGCTCTCTCTCTCTCTCTCTCTCTCTCTCTCTCTCTCTCTCTCTCTCTCTCTCTCTCTTCACGAACAAACCGTGACTTTAACCCGGACTTATGCACATACGTGTATATTTACCAATAAATGACGCCTTGTCCCCTAACGAGGGTGTGGCCACCAGAAACAAGTAAAAGATGCGTCGAAGTTTCTTCTGCGCATTCGAGTTTTCTGTAGCCTTCAGCATATAATGCTGTATGAAACTCTTAGCCGCGGCCCATGAAACTCAGCCGCGGCCTATGAAACTTTCAACCATGGCACGGTGGTGGCTAACTTTAACCTTAAATAAAATAGAACCTACTGAGGACTGAGGCTAGAGGGCTGCAATTTGGCATGTTTGCTGATTGAAGGTTGGATGATCAACATACCAATTTGCAGCCCTCTAGCCTCAGCAGTTTTTAAGATCTGAGGGCGGACAGAAAAAGCGCGGACGGTCAGACAAAAAGCCATCTCAAAGTTTTTTTTAACAGAAAACTAAAAACAACACAAGGATCACAGAGATGAATGAACTCCTGTGCAGAAAACTTCCACGGCATGAGCCGCCTCACACAGCTACCGACACCTACCTGTTTATTCAAGGTGTTCTTCTCCTCCTTCCTGGCGATTGCAAATTATACCCTCCACATCACGCTATCATTATCCACTCTAACCACGTGACCGAACCTTTCCAAATTTCTCTAATCCATCCTTCACCGACATTAACCTTCAAAGACTTCCATTTCTCTCCACATTCTTACCTTTCCAATTCTTCTCACAACACATATATACAGTTCATCTCAAAACCTTCAGGCTCTTTGTTTTATTTATATTCAACATCCACAAATCATCCCCATAAAGAAAGTTGGCTACCTTCCTGACTTTACTGCTTCTTGAATCGCCTCTTCTCTCACCCTACCATCATCCATTCAATTTCCCTTCAGGTACCTGTATGAAGCAACCTCCTCTATTTCTTCACCACTTATATACATATTCATTGTTACGTCTTACCAGTTTCCGCTTCCGCTCATATCCTCTCTCTCCTTACATTGACTCTCAACTTCCTCATCTTGCAAAGACTTTGAACTTCTTTCTATAGTTTCTGCACTTTTACTTCCCTGTCCCCAGTCAGCACTGCGTCGTCAAAAAACATCAACCATTTCACACTCAGTCTATAACTCATTCTCTTATCACACAATTTTTCAGCTTCATCTACCGTCCCGGCTTTGATTTCGCGTATCATTCCACCCATGAATATACTGAACAGCCATGGAGACAGGGTCACACACACACACACACACACACACACACATATATATATATATATATATATATATATATATATATATATATATATATATATATATATATATATATATGTATAAATATATATATATATATATATATATATATATATATATATATATATATATATATATATATATATACGTGCGTACATACATGTATCACAAAAAATTAGAGAAATATTTAGAAAAATGTACAAATTATTTCATTTTATTGCAATTGTAATAATATCTAGTATACTATATTGATTTATATTTCTTCCTTAAGATTCTTTAGCAGTTTGATGTCGAAGCTATTCTCCTGACTTAATTGAATGCAGCTGTAAAGACAAGCTTAAAAATTGCAACGTATACAGTAGGAAATATATTCCCGACGACTGTAGTGTGAAAACAGAAATCGTCTGGTGGCCTGACTGATAACTGTGTCTATCTCCTCTGGCGCCAATGGCCTGTAGGCCACCATCCTTCTGTGGGAAGAGAGCTCTCTCACGGTCAACCCTTTTCTTTAACTCGTTTTATCTGGACCTGAGTTAATGAAGGAACCCGTTTTGAGCGACCCATTCCCATTAGAAACTGAACTACGCCGTCAATCGGGAATTCCTTAACCTGGGTGCTATATAGCAGTTCCCAGGAGCGAAAGTGAAAACTCTTTCTGGGGTGCCCTTAGAAGCACTTTCCAGATACCTGGTGAATGTGAATGAGAAGTTGAGATTGCATTGTTACTGAGCACATAACCATCTTTAGATCTCCACTTCTTACTAAAATTCCTCTACTAAGACGAAATATGTGCACCATAAGAAATACTGGAACATTTTCATTCTAGCTAACCAAACTTCTTAGACGAAATTAAAGTAAACAATCAGATGGTGAAGATATAAAGTGTCATGAAATCTTGGTTAAAAATGAGTTCAAAGGTGTATTGAATAAAAGGCGCAGAAAACACGAATGGATTTATTTCTACGTTCCGTAAAATCTCTGCATATTTTACAAAATAAATTGTGTAAATTTGGTTCTTCTTCTGTGTTTAAGACAAAGGAACTCATAATCATGTACCTACAGGAGATGAAAATAATTTTTAAATTCAATCATCAGACAAGAGCTTTCCGTGTCTCTAAAACCGTGATCCTTCAACACATCTTCGAGATAAATAGAACAACTTCTTTCCCCTCATATCAGTCATATGCTGAACTCCGTCATCACACAACTTTATGATATTTGACTTTCTCCACTATCATATTTCATGATGAGGGTACTCATATCAGAACGTCACTCCGAGTTTTTGAGATCTTGCGGGCTTCTAACCCACCAAACACAGCATCCGGCGTGGGTTCAGACGATGCATATCGTGTAAACCCCTTCCATTCCGAAGAAGAAGAAGAAGCATCCGTTTTCTGACGAGGTAAATTTCGTTTCAAAAGGGCGTCCTCTTGACGACGTGCTCATCCTGGAGGTGGCAGCAACGGCGACCTCTGCTGCACTTTTGGCAGATCACGGAGAGATGGCCCTCCGGGAAATGCAGTCCCAGTCGATTACACAATTGTCGTTGACTCTGACCTCGCACTCGTTTGTGCATTTGAGATAAGGTGCGATGCGGACGCGCCCAAGCAGCTTTCCTGCTGCATCAGAACTCCCCAAGGAAGCACTCTGGACCCTGAGCATGACGCTGAGAGCCACGCAAACGACCAGGAAGAATCGCCAGAGATTCATATTTGGTAGCGTTTGTGAATGTCTGGCGCAGATGACTCGGCTTCTTTTCTCCGACACCCAACTGTAGATTCCGCAGTACAAAATGCCTCAGCGAGATGAACCGAAGGCGGGAAAAGCAGTGACTCACAAACGATGCTCGCTTGTTTCTCCTTGACACAGATGCGTACTCGCGACAATCTCTCTCCTTTCAGAATATACTCCTAGAGCCCAGTGCAGTTTCTCGTCGTCGACCTCCCGTCCCAGTCAAGGCGTCTTGGGTAATGAGGAGATAGCTCCTTCAGATCTCTTTTATAAGTCAACAAGGAACGTCCCTCAGTGACGGAATGACTGCGTCAGTTCCTGCAGCATTTAACGGGAGGCGGTTTTCTCCCGCCTGTCTGGCGTACGTTTTGATGAGTTTCCCTGAAAGGGTGGATGGTGGGGAAGCACCACAATTCAGCTTTCCCTCTCTCTCTCTCTCTCTCTCTCTCTCTCTCTCTCTCTCTCTCAATTCTTTGTTGAGCATCCTTTTTATTGTAGGACTTTTATATCATATTTGCTCTCATGTTTTCTCTCACAGCATTTATATGTTCTATCACAGAGCCCTCATTGATCATTGTGCATTTTTTCCCTCTTTATATATATATATATATATATATATATATATATATATATATATATATATATATATATATATATATATATATATATATATGTATATATATATATATATATATATATATATATATATATATATATGTAGAATCTACTGGTCATTTTTACCAGATACATATGTAATTGTAATAGCCACAATGCCCTCTTAACTTCTCGAATTCTTTGCGCTTTTTTAGATATGCTCGTCACTACAAAGCCGTAAAGATCCAAGTACAAGAAATTGAAGAGACTTGGATTCTACACATATATTTCAGCCTAAAAAAGCAATAAAAACGATTGCCCACTTGGCTGCGATGGTGAGGATGGGTCTCTTCCAGCTCTAATAAATATATCTGAAAACGACAGGTATATGTATGTACGAGAGGTAACAGACTTTTATCTTTCTCGTGGTCAGGTCGGCAACGTGACCTCCTTGCTATTATGGTGACATGGGTTCGTTTCCCGCGACCGGACATCCAAGCCACTTCAATTTCTTGCACTTGGATCTTGACGGCTTTGCAGTGACAAGCATATCCAAAAAAGTGCGAAGAATTCGAGAAGTTAAGAGGGCATTCTGGCTATTACAGTTACATATATATATATATATATATATATATATATATATATATATATATATATATATATATATATATACAGTATATATATATATATATATATATATATATATATATATATATATATATATAATTTAATGAATTGTTGTAACATACGCCGTGACTTTTTATTCACAAACATTAAGCTACTAATGTTTCCGAACTTATGAATATAAGAATAAATATTGCGGTGAATCCTACAAAAATTCTTAAATAGCTACGTGTTTGAAACGTACCAATTGGATACCATGGTGGAGGCAGGTTGCTATCCATTGTAAGCACAAGTGGAAAACGTGCCAAAGTTTCTTCGGCGCAATCGAGTTTTCTGTAAAGCCGTTGCAGCGTATAATCAAGGCCACCGAAAGCAGATCTCTTTTGGTGGTCTCAGAATAATGCTGTATGAGCCGCAGCCCATGGAACTTTAACCACGGCCCGGTGGTTACCTGTCCTATATCGTTGCCAGAAGCACGATCATGGCTAACTTTAACCTTAATTAATATAAAAACTACTGAAGCTAGAGGGCTGCAGTTTGATATGTTTGATGAATGGAGGGTGGATGATCAACATACCAATGTGCAGCCCTCTAGACTCAGTAGTTTTTAAGATCTGAGGGAGGGCAGAAAAGTGCTGACGGACAGACAAGTGTTTATTGATTTGATGTTTAATTACTTGGATTGTATTTTGCTGCAGCCTCTTTTTTTTATGTAATTATTCAATTTTGATATTGATGCATTTTGGATGCAAAATTTTCTTTCAGAGCCATTTTTAGTTATGGAATTTTTGGTAACTGACTCATTTTGTATATATTAAAATTGAACCTGACTCACTGTATATTGTGTATATACTTTATTGTAAATAAATTAATTTTAAGGTAACCTTTTTTGTATTTGTTCTGCTCCTCTCTCCTTTGTTTGTCACCTCTCGTCAGTCATTTCAGCCCAATTGCTTGTTTTCTGTAAAGAACCTGTCGATCTCGAGAGGCGAGATCGTAATAATATATACACATATATATATATATATATATATATATATATATATATATATATATATATATATATATATATATATACATATACTATATATATATATATATATATATATAGTTTATAATATATATATATATATATATATATATATACATATATATATATATATACAGTATATATATAACGTGTGTATATTTGAATATGTATATAGGTGGGTTCTTACTGCAATTTTTGCACCACAGAATTCCTGAAAGATAATTAAAGAGATAATCTGTAATAATTATTGTTCTGCTGTTAAAGTAATAAAAGCTGCTGGTTTTATCCTCACAGACGACCTTTAAAAAAGTCTCCCTATATCCACTGCATCATTTAATGGAGATCGCTTCTTTCTATTAGTCCAGTGTCCCTTGGAATAAATCTTTATATTTGATCAGTTTTCTCTCTTGATCATGAAGCACTGGGTGTGGCCAGCACTGTGATGGGCAACCAACCAAAAGTGACCACCATAAACTTCTTCAGAAATTCAAAAGTAACAGGTGGTGATTCGAGTTTTTTTATTTTTTTTTTTTTAGTTTACTTTCAATACCAACGCTCCGGGATTCCGGGAACACCATTTCTAACTGCTTTCTTCCTCAGTGCCTATTAGACTTCATTGTGGCCCATAACCACCTGCATTGCATCATCAGGGGTGGCTCCTGAGGAAAACGACATCAAGGTTACCGCTTAAGTCATACTTTAACTGTGGAATCAAGTTTCTGTCCTCCCTCTCTAATTTTTCAGTGGATATACCATTGTAATAATATTATGACCCATAATTCTTATAGCTTCCACTTTCACCAATATATTTACAAAAAGGGATACTTCTTCTCTCATTGTCTCAGAAATTTTTCCTCGTCTAGGCGTATGAGAGAGAGAGAGAGAGAGAGAGAGAGAGTATTCTTGTCTATATTCTTTTGTAGATTGGTTTTTCTTATGTCGGAAAAGAAAACGGGAAACGTTCGTGACGTCAAAACAACGACAAGTCGACGTACTAATGTTGGCTGCACCCATAGCAGCTTCGTTTGGCCGGGTAGCCGAGGAACAGTTTTTGGAAAACAATTTCTCTCTCTCTCTCTCTCTCTCTCTCTCTCTCTCTCTCTCTCTCTCTCTCTCTCTTCTATACTTACTTTCGTTTCATCATTCCGATTTTGTACCAAAAGCAAGGGAGAAAAACTTAGCCTTTCTAAACCGTACGACATTTTTTGCTCGGCAACAGGTTCGCAGTCGCCTGGCAGCGACGTTGGAGGCGATCCTTCATTCGGCATGGTAATGGGTAGTCCCATGACATACAACAAAAACATTTATTTTTCTTATCATTCTAAATATTTCTCTGACTTTAAAATTCACAAGCAACATATGAGAATTAGCTTCCGAACTGCGAACGATTTAGGTATTTAAAAATGTGGGAAAATTAAGGGTAGGTTGGCGTCAAGCCAGAAGTCGGTTTCAGTGCAATACGTATGACGGAAATTTAGGTTCCGCTTCCGGGATCTTAGTAATGAGACTTTGACGTGTACCAGTCCCTCTTTCTCTGTTTCAGTTCTTCTACATCTTGATGTCTCATTTCTGTGACCATATATATATATATATATATATATATATATATATATATATATATATATATATATATATATATATATATATATATATATATATATATATATATATATATATATATATATATATATGCCATCTTTACACTGTGCGCTATATGCTGCTGGTGCTCACTGCTGCTAATTAATATAGTTTCCTCTAGACTAGGGAATTATGTGGACAATATTAAATTGATATTCATTCATCATCATAATAAAACAAGCAGGAAGAGAGGAAAGGGTTACTAACCTCTCTAGTGAACTACAAACCTCCAGTTTAAAACATCTAAAAACAGTTAGCATATCTTGACTACAGCTACTGAGGATTTTGTATCTTTTGGATCTTTTCATACAGTGAAAGTGAAACTTTTCTGACACAATCAGGTTAAAAAAAGGGGGGGGGTGGCCGGGGAGGGAAAGTTGAAAAACTGATTTGTATTTAGTTTCCCCTCTCTGCTTGATGATAAACAATTTGCATTCACCACATGTTTACTGAAATGCTGTAAAAATTAAAGGAATAAAGAATATCCTGAATTGTTGTATTAGAACCCTGCTCCTGCGGTCAAGAGCTCATTCTGGCCCAGGTTACCTTACTCAAGAGCAGCAGTAACAAAAAAGTGGTATTTAACCTCACGAAACGTTGAAAAATGGCGGATTATTCGGTCAAGACTATTCTGAGAGCCGATCATCGATGCCTGGATGAAGCAATCAAACAGAATGGGGACCCAGCAAGTCTTAATGCAAAACCTTGCTTTGGTGGGCCCTGACTACAAGTGACATGCTGCTGAGGAGGCAAACTACAAGGCGCCTTTCAAGAAACCTCTGCTCCAAGGTATGAAAAAGGGTAGAGTGTGTATAAACATCTCCCATTCTTTATTGTACAAGTATAGAGGAATGAATGTTAATTCAGACTTCAGCATTGCAAAGTCATGAATATCAAATACCTGAATGGCCAAAATATGTGTTGTGAGTCTACAAGTATTCTGTCTGGCTATATGGATAAAGAATTTGCCCAGATATGTCATTAAGAAACAGGACTATGTATTAATCAGCAGATGATAGATGAATGTGTCCTGAGAAAATTGGAGAAATTTGTTTTCCAAATCAGTGCAAACAATAAAGACCTTTAAAATATAGTTACCATCTGTAATACAATGTTACTTGGCACAGCATTTAGAAAGGAGATGAAGTAACTGGAAAAACAATGAGGAGAACTTTTAAATATGAAATCTAAGAATAGCATACCATAGTATTTTCAACTCTCCCAACCTAATGTCATCCTTAGCAACAAGAAACAATGCTTCCCTTCACTGAGCTAATTCACAAATGTCAAATGTAACATAACTCCACATGTTAAGCAGACAATACCAAATCTGTTCAACCCGTGTACATTTGTACTACCATGAACCAACGATCACGTTGTTCTTATGCGATCGTTGCCATGAACACCTGTCACCTTCCAGCATTTCAGCAAGATGCATAACAAGAGAAATGAAGTGTGACAGACTTCTTTATGGGCAAAAACTATTCACCATGAGCCATGATAGTAAGGTTATCTCCTTTGCAGGGAAAGTGCCTTTTTAAACATACTGGTCTAGAGGAAGTTTCTTCATTCTCAAAATCGGATCGAAGGATTTCAGTAAAAAGATATTTTCGTGCCATTAAAGATTAAAGAAGTTGTTTGTTGTATTTACAGACTCCCTTCTGCACAGCAACCTAGGTTCCCTTACGGCTGTGCGCCAACTATAAGACCCGGCAATTGCAACTTCCCAAAGTAGACAGCAGTGGAAGTCAACTATGTACAGAGGATACAAAGTGGCCCTAACAACAAATCCACTGGTCAAAAAATCAAAAATGGAAATTTTGATAACTCTAAATGAGCAACCATTCCAAAACTTGTTGATAACGATAACATTGTCCATAATGTTTTAGCTGCTCTGCCCAATACATACCGTAATTGCATACAGCGTGATGTATTTTTTTTTTTTCTACTCCTACGATATTTACTATCATTAACTTACTTTTTTCCTTCACTTTTGTTCTTATTTTGGAATTCCTGCTCTATCAGAAATACGTCAATACTTTGCATATACCAAGGTCTATAGACCTTGGCATATACTATCCAATATGGCCAACATTTTGATGGGACAGGCAACCATTGGCCTTTATCTAGCAACGGTTCTGAACACAAGGAAGAGGAGGACGCTCCAAAAGAATCAGTAAGCCTTTATTCAGTAAAGTCAAATATAATATAGTCAGGCAAAAGGAGGATTAGGCCACTGATCGCTAAAGAATAACTGGGGAAGTGGCGGTCTAATGAGCAGTGACTGAAGAAGTGACCAAAACGGTACCCACTGAGAAGAAACAGGAAAGCCGCCACTTCGTAAAAAAGCCAGAGAGTTTGGAGAAAAAGTGTCACTCAGACCTAGTTATTTTTTCTCTTCAAAAGCCAGAAAGCAATTCAAAGTCCTTCACACAATAGCAACCGCACTCCTTCCTTTCTTTGTTTCTTTCTTTCGCAAAAGCAAGGAAACCTACTGTAGAGGTCAGCCGAAAGAGGAAATGGACTGTTAAACGAACTGTCGCTCCCCGTGTGGACGTCCTGTTATGCAAACTTCATGACTTGCGGACTAGGGTGCCACCAAGTCGTCAAGTATGAAAGTCATTCTCTTCAGCTTCCCGGCCTTAATAGAATAACGACCGTAGCGGCGGTGGAATTTCTGGACCTTCTGCAGTTCGCGTCGAACTCGTGATCCATGCAAGTACAGTGCCTAGCTCACGCGTTGGAGACAGAAGCACGCCAATAAACGGAGGCCGGTAGACGGCTGGGATATTCAGAAGCATAGACGGGGACAGAGACTGAGATCAATGAAACCTCGGTGTATTATAGCGTGAAGACAAAGAAACTTACATACGGACTCTGATTGGTGAAACTAAAGTGAAAGAGATAGTGAGAGAGAGAGAGAGAAAGCGGGGGATCAACTGAACTGCTGCAGAGTAGAGGTAATCAATCGGACCTACAGCCAGAGAGACAGATCTATGCAATCGAAGCAATCTAAAAAGAGTGAGAGGGGGTGAATGCAACAGCGGTTAGCTGGAGATGGACCTACGTGCTGATTAATAATTATCTGGTATTAAAACTACCAATAAAGAGAGAGCGGGAAATAGTGAGAGAGAGACGGAGACAGACACGGGGTGAGAGGTCCTACCTGCATCTGCAGTAAGCTGCTCTATAGATTCATGCAGGAATTGAGGAAGAGAGAGAGAGAGAAAGTGGTTGGAATCACAGAAACTAAACATAAGTTTGTGAAGACAAGGAAGATGTAGAAGAAGAAACAAGAGAATAAGCACAAGAATAAGAAGAAGAAACGAAAGAACTTCAAATACAGTAAGTGTCAACCTAACACGCGTCTTGTTTTGTCGCCAGAGGATATACAGTAGCTCACGTGCCTTTGTTGATAAATATGGTGTAGTGATTTTGACATCAGCTGTTTGTTTACATATGTATTCCTGTGTATGTGTGCTTATTAAAATTTGCACTTTCATCATCTTATAAAAATCATTCATTAAAGTAACTTCCAGAAAAACTTCCAATTCTCTTACCAAAGAAAGAAAGAAAGAAAATAAAATGGCAATGGCGTTGGACTAATCAGGTTTCGTGAAAACTGCGCGCAAGAATTTTGGTCTTAATATGAGACTTCCTGGTTGGTGACTGCCGCACCAGGATTAGGACAGGATAGGAGGACAGGGTTTTTAGGGTTTTTTTGGGGTGTGTTTAAAATGAAAGGTTTCGGCGAATGAAATGAAGTGGTGCTTTCTATAGACCAGGGTACAGTACCTCTACATTCGCTTAATATGTGGAATTTGTGTGTTCGTACGTCAGGTTGTAGGAATTTCGAGGAGGTACTGAGAATAACAGTGACTCTCTTTGAAAATCACCTGTCAGTTAGATCGGAAGCATACTACGTCTTTGCGTGTCTTTCCAATGCCTGTGTGTGTGTGTGTGTGTGTGTGAGCGCGTGCTTTTGAGAGCATGCATGCGTCTGAAAACGTGGCTCTAATATAACACCAGAATAGAGTTTGATGGCTCTTGGCCTCGTCTGGGCTTCACGTTCTACTGAATGTTCTAGTTTTTTTTCTTTTTGTGGCTGTTGGGGTGGGGGAGTGTCTGTCGATCATGAATTTGATTTTTTTTAATTGCATTTTTTCTGAATTAAAGCCTTGATCTCAAATTACTTTAAAGGGAAACCTACAAAAATGGCTGACAATCCACAAGTCACAAAGAAGTGCAAAAAAAAAAAAAAAGCCATGGGTAATAAATAACAAAATGACTCCAAGCAGAGTGAGGAGTTTCAATCCTCATCATCGGCATAATTGCATTCTATCATTCGCCAAACGTGTCGCATTATTTTTATGAGCTGCGTCACACAGTCTTTCATATGACCCAGTTAGAGGTTCTTGTATGTGAAATGTCACGTCTTCGCCTCGGTTTTATTATATCCCCCGCCTTCGTTATGATAGCTTCGATGGCGTCATTTCCTTTGAAAGATAGCGTCTTTCTTTGTTTTTGAAGCCTCTAAGCCTTGCTTATGCTACGTCATAACTCTCCGTTATTTCGTTCGTTATTGTGTATGTTCCCTTTCTCATATCCGTTCTCTGGTTCCACGTTCTTAAAATCCGTTATCGATTATTTGCTCTCCATGTTATCTCATGCGTTCTGATAAGGTCATTTGATCAATGCTGAAGTCGCTGTTCTGAAGCACATGTCGTCGAACTTTCTCTCTCTCTCTCTCTCTCTCTCTCTCTCTCTCTCTCTCTCTCTCTCTCTCTCTCTCGTGGTCGCAGTCTGTGGTGCAAGCAGCAAGGCAAACGATAAAAAAAAAAAACACTAGGATTAGGCTGTTGGCCGCAGGTGAGGTCTCGCCAAAATAAGACAGTCATCAAATTTCTCTCTCTCTCTCTCTCTCTCTCTCTCTCTCTCTCTCTCTCTCTCTCTCAATGAGAGCTGGCACGTTGTGTTCAGTTCTGCATTCACCGCTAACTTTTCTCTCCATATTTATAACAAAAAGTGCTTGAATATAATCAAGATTCAAGGGAGGGCCTCGACGAGGTAATCCCCAAGTCTCTTAAGGCTGCAACCAATCTGCAGGTATTCTCTTTTTATTTCGCAGTCAGGAAATCCCAGCAAGAAATAAACGCCAAAGAATTTTATTTTTGTTAACGGCAACGTACACATATAGGTGGTGATTGCCGTACAGTAATATGAAAATATTAATATTGAAAAAGGATTGCGAGGCCTGGCGTGCACTTTTGGAGTCTGCCCGACGAAAAGACATACAAGTATCACCACGATATAGTATCGACTAGACACTTTATTACCAGATACGAATGTTGTTCTAATGATAAAGCCTTAAAATCCAAATCAAGAACCAAATGAAGAAGTTCTGACGTCCGGAACAGGATTCGAACCCGCATTCAGCATATCAGACCAAGGCCGTGTTAGCCTACCTGACTCCGCCACAGTGATGTCACATACGTTTCTAATGAGGGTTTGTATTCACATCTCATACCCGTATTCATTAACTTATTCTTGGCAAAAGTAAGTCTGGGCTGAGTTTTGTGCGTCTGTACGAACTGAGCTCAGTAGGACGACGTTTCACCTGGATTCGGGCAGATAGCAGCCACAAAACATATCGCCGAGCCGCTGACGGCGTGAGTTGCCAAATACCTATAACTGTTTCTTAGTTTATATTTAATTTCCATGAATATCTATTGTTTGTTTAATTGCATAAAAAAGTGTTAAAGAATTTTATCGAAAGTATTTAGCGATGTGTTTTTCTATGAAGGGAAAGAAAAAGTAATGTGCGTAGGTTGATATGGCAACACTTGGGATTTCCTCTTTCATACGTATCGCTCTGAAACTTCCTCTCGCCCGCCCTCATCTATTTATGCTCTCTCTCTCTCTCTCTCTCTCTCTCTCTCTCTCTCTCTCTCTCTCTCTCTCTCTCTCTCTTTCAGAAAAGACTGTATTGGATTATTGGATAATATGAAAAATAACTAGGGCGGAGCTGGAGTGCAAAACAGACTCTTGTCAATTGCAAAATAACCAATAACATGACATTAGATTAGTCTCTCTTGGTAAAGAAGATTGCTTATATATATATATATATATATATATATATATATATATATATATATATATATATATATTGAGAGAGAGAGAGAGAGAGAGAGTCTACTGATCACTTTTTATCGGGTACGTATGTAAATTTAATAACCGCAGTGCCCTCTCAATTTGTCGATTTCTTCATATTTACATAAGCTTCATATTGCAAAGCCTGAGACCCAAGTGAAGTCTCAAACCCGCATCCGGAATTTCAGATCGCACCAAAACGTGAAGAAATCGAGAAATTCATTGTTCACTGTGGTCGTTACAATTAAACACACACATGCACACACACACACACACACACACACACACACACACACATATATATATATATATATATATATATATATATATATATATATATATATATATATATATATATATATATACTGTATATATACATACAGTACAGTATATCTCGCAAACGTTAAGCTGAAATGTATTTCAACATCCATTAAGTCTAAGGTAGTTGCTGTCGCCCGGTATAATTCGCATCCACCAACTGACTACCACTCATCAGGTTTAATTTCTCTCTGGTATTAATTCCGAGGTAGAGCGAATTGGATATTAAACGACATAAGCAGCTTAATGTTTGCGAATGAAAAATGTCACGGTGATGTGATAAACGCGCATATATGTTTACATATGTAATATATATATATATAAATATATACATATATATATATATATATATATATATATATATATATATATATATATATATATATATGATGTACAGTATATGTACAATTTACATTCATGGATAAGGTCTGGACTTAATATAACCTGCGAGACAAATTCTTCTGGGTTTCATTAGAATATAAAAGGTAAACTTCGTGTTATGACTGAGAAATATTGATGAAGTTTCCTAGAGAGAGCAATGAAGCCTTTATATATATATATATATATATATATATATATATATATATATATATATATATATATATATATATATATATATATGAACTGATTTATATAGAAATTCATGTCTGAGACGTAGCAGAAAATCTGCTAGTTGTTTGTACGTCTTTGTGATCAGAGAGTAACGAACAAATACTGCAGATTTGTCGAACGCCATGCGATCGTTGGGGTTTGGCGTGGACAATTCAAATGAGTGCCATGCATCGAAGACCCTTATTGGTTCCTTTCGATTTTAAGAGACCAATCAGCTGAGGTCTTTGACCTAAGCGAGTTCAGTTTGAAAAGTTAATGATCAGTAAGGGTTTAGTGGTCGACGTGTTAGAGCGCCTATTAAGACAGTGATGGGCGCGTGTCACCTCAGAGTACCTTCCGACTATAATTGCATAATTAAGTAGCGTAATTATTAGCAACAGGGCCCTGTGTAACTATTAAGGAAAATACACGTGTTAATTGTATCTTTCGCGTTTCATTTGTACTGGTAGAACCTTTATATGATCGAGAATCAGGTCACACACACACACACACACACACATATATATATATATATATATATATATATATATGTGTGTGTGTGTGTGTGTGTGTGTGTGTGTGTGTGTGTGTGTGTGTACATACAAATAAATAAATAAATAAATATATGTATATTATATATAAATTTACATATATATATATAAATATATATAATATATATAAGTGTCTTGTTTAATGATATTTGTAGTTTATTAGTGAATATATAAATAAAGTAGCTCATGTGACAAAATTTATACACACACATATATACTGTATATAAATTTTGTCACATGCGTTTCTTTATTTATATATCCACTAATAAACTACGAATATCATTGACCAACAAATTCACCATAATTTGCAATTAACTTAAAACCAAAGGGAATCATTAGTATACATTAAGTACATCATACCTCGCCCAGGATTCGAATCTGGGTTTGGCTTAGATAGACAGTCGACTTTGACCATTCGGCTATCAAGAGACGAATGCAACTCCAATGGGTGATACTCTTTCTCTCTCTCTCTCTCTCTCTCTCTCTCTCTCTCTCTCTCTCTCTCTCTCTCTCTCTCTCACCAACTTAAGATTTTGTTTCGAGGAAGGTTTTGTCCTGATGGAGTTTCATTGTCAAGTTTTGTGTCCTGGAAGCTTTTTTTCAAATGAGCATTTGTCCCTTGTCACTTTTGCACAATTGGGTCTGTCTTAGGAGGTTTGTGTGAAAGGGCTCATGTTCTGATGGGCTTACGATCACGGGATAGGTTGTTCTAGAGGTGTTTTGACGCCCTTCTCTGAGGAATTTTGTACCTAGTGGTTTGTCAAATTGGGATTTATCCCAACGGTCATTTATACAGAGGGTTTTTATAAAAGGAAGCTCTGGTCCTAAGGGGACTGTGTTTTAGGAGTTTTGTCCTAAGAGGCTTTTGTACGAGGAACTTTGTTCTAGGAAGCTTTTGTATGAGGCGCTTTGGCCAAGGGGGCTTCTGTATGAAGATTTTTGTCCTAGAAGGCTTTTGTATGAGGAGCTTTGTCCTAGGAGGCTTTTGTATGAGGATTTTTGTTCTAGGAGGCTTTTGTATGAGGAGCTTTGTCCTAGGAGGCTTTTGTATGAGGATTTTTGTTCTAGGAGGCTTTTGTATGAGGAGCTTTGTCCTAGGAGGCTTTTGTATGAGGATTTTTGTTCTAGGAGGCTTTTGTATGAGGAGCTTTGTCCTAGGAGGCTTTTGTATGAGGATTTTTGTCCTAGAAGGCTTTTGTATGAGGAGCTTTGTCCTAGGAGGCTTTTGTATGAGGAGCTTTGTCCTAGGAGGCTTTTGTATGAGGATTTTTGTCCTAGAAGACTTTTATATGAGGAGCTCTGGGCAAGGGGGCTTTTGTATGAGAATTTTTGTCTTAAGAGGCTTTTGCACGAGAACTTTGCCCTAGGTAGTTTTTGAAAGAGGATCTTTGTCCTGGGAGTGTTTTGTATGCAGATCTTGTCCTGGGAGGCTCTTATACAAGAATCTTTGTCCTAGGTAGCTTTTGAAAGAGGATCTTTGTCTTAGGAGTGTTTTGTATGTGGATCTTGTCCTGGGAGGTTTTTATACAAGAATATTTGTCCTAGTAGGCTTTTGTATGAGGATCTTTGCCCTAGAGGGTTTTTTGTATGAGGATCTTTGTCCTAGGAGCCTTTTGTATGAGGATCTTTGTCCTAGGAAGCTTTTGTATGAGGATCTTTGTCCTAGGAAGCTTTTGTATGAGGATCTTTGTCCTAGGAAGCTTTTGTATGAGGATCCTTGTCCTTGGAATGTTTTATATGAGATTCTTTGTCCTCAGACAATCTTTATAAGAATCTTTGTCTTAGGGGCTCTTCCATGAGGATCTTTGTCCTAGAAAGTAATTGAATGAGGATCTTTGTCCTTGGAGGCTTTTGTATAAAGATTTTTGTCCTGGGAGGTTTTTGTATGAGAATCTTTATCCTAGAGTACTCTTGTATGATTATAATTATCCTAGGTGTTTTTTTATTAGAATCTTTGTCCTAGCAAGCTTTTGTATAATAATCTTTGTCACAAGAGGCCTTTTTATGAGGATATTTGTCCTAGGGGCTTTTGTATGAGGATCTTTTTCTAGGGGGCTTTTGTATGAGTACCTTCGTCCTAGGGGCCTTTTGCATGAGAATCTTCGTCCTAGGAGGGTTTTGTATGAAGATCTCTGTCCTTGGGAACTTTTGTATTAGGACCTTTATCCTAGGTGGCTTTTGTATGAGGACCTTTGTCCTAGGGGTTTTTGTAATAGTGGTTGAGTTTTAGCAGCTTTTGAATGAGGATCTTTTATCCAAAAGCACTTTTCTTCAAGGGGGTTTTGCCATGGAGGGCGGAGGTTTTTGTATAAATGATTTTATCCTTGAGGGCTTGTTTCATATAGGACTTTTGGCCTAGGTGGTTCTCTCTTGGGGGTACGTTTTCTCAAGGAGATATTATCTAAAGGGACCTTTTACACAGAAAAATCCCAAGTGGATTTTACACAGGTTGGTTTGTCTCAGGAAGCTTTTTATATGACTGTCCTAGTCCTAGAGGGCTTTGGTTCTAAACGGTTTCATCTTGTGAGTGTTATGTTCCAAGGAGCTTTTATTAAAGGGATTTTGTTGTTTGGAGCTTCCGCACAACAAGTTTAGTCCTGAGTAACATTTGTTTGAGAGCTTTTATCATAGGAGTCTTTTTGCACAAAGGGCTTATCTTAGGGGCTTCTGCATGAGGGGGTTCTACTTTTGTAACATGTTCGCAGAAGCAGTGTGTGTTTGTATATATATATATATATATATATATATATATATATATATATATATATATATATATATATATATATATATATATATATATATATATATATATATATATATATATATCGACGCTTTCCGAGTCAAAACTTTATGTTTTGTTTAATGCTTTGTGTTTAGGCGTACCATAATAACACAACAGAATCTGCATCAGTTTCGATTGTTTAGAAGTTAGCCGAGTGTAAAATGGTGTTAAAAGATAGTTGGCAATAGCTGTTTCCGCTGGTGACGATGCAGTGTAGCCATACGTATGAGGCACGAAAGCTGAGGATCGTTTTAAAGTTTAGCTTAGTAGAAACCTCTTTCGTATAACAGTAAAAAGTGAATTTCTTCATTAAATAGCGCATGTACATATCTTAGATATACACAGCATTGTGTATAGTTATGCTTTATAAGGGTGTCTGTGTATACACGCATATATATATATATATATATATATATATATATATATATATGCGTGTGCATATATGCGTGTATACACAGACACCCTTATAACACATAACTATACACAATGCTGTGTATATCTAAGATATATGTACATCGCGCTATGTAATGAAGAAATTAACTCTTTACTGTTATACGAAAGAGGTTTCTGCAAAGCTAAACTTTAAAACGATCCTCAGCTTTTGTGCCTCATACGTATGTGCATGTATGTATATGTGTGTGTCTGTGCGTGCGAATAGTGAAAAATATCTGTAAGGACGATAAGCCACTTACTTCAAAATTCCGTCGGTGTATAACCCTTGGGACGAATCAGCCCGAACAAAACTCTCAGGATAAAAGCCCCTTAAATAGAATCTCTTGAACAAAGGACCCTATGAGACTTGTATTAACTAAAGTAAATAAATGTTTTCATGAATTTTGAGGGTTTTATCTATCTATCTATCAATCTATCTATCTATATATATATAAATAAATGTGTAATATATATATATATATATATATATATATATATATATATATATATTATACATACTTATTTATTTATATATATATAGATAGATAGATTGATAGATAGATAGATAAAACCCTCAAAATTCATGAAAACATTTATTTACTTTAGTTAATACAAGTCTCATAGGGTCCTTTGTTCAAGAGATTTTATTTAAGGGGCTTTTATCCTGAGAGTTTTGTTCAGGTACGCCTAAACACAAAGCATTAAACAAAACGTTAAGTTTTGACTCGGAAAGCGTCGATATTAGACTAAGTGGCAACTGACACGCCTCCCTCAAAGGCTATGTTGATTCACCGGAAGTGCGCAGCGCTGCTGCGGCTGCCTTGCTTCTTTGTATTTGTTCGGCGCTTCTTCATATCTCATTGATTGAACGTATTCCTTCTCACCCATCGTTATTCGACTCATAATTTACAAGTTTTCCTCCTAAAAGACTTCAACGTATGCTCTTGCATTTGCGCGATAATTAGCCTATGTGACATCGTTCCTCTCCATGGCTACACACACACACATACAGTATGTATATATATATATATATATATATATATATATATATATATATATATATATATGTGTGTGTGTGTGTGTGTGTGTGTGTGTGTGTGTTTGCGAGCGCGCGCGTGTATATGTATGTTATATGTATATGTACCATATATATATCTATACTGTATCTCTTGGCACAAATGCAACTTATATATGTGTATGTGTGTTTATACAGTATATATGTGTGTATAACTGAATCACAACGATATGAAACGTGATGAATGGGTGGTTAGAGTACTGGTAACTATGATGCTGCCCCAAGAAGCCAGCATATAGCAATAGCCCTTTCATGTTTTGCATATCTGTAAATTTTTTACATACAGTGCAATACACTGGATCTTAGAATGTACTGACGCCTGAGGAGTATCATATAAATCAATATTTAGCTGTCGTTGTATATTATATTAGCTGTTTTCATACAGCTTGTATTTCAGTACATTGAAGAGAGTATGTACTAATGCCATTAAAATTCGTCCCGTACTTAATTTTTTTTGTTTCATTGTGTAATATAGAGCCATCTTGACTGTTATCATTCAGCTAGTGTGCACAGCCATCCTTGTCGCGACCACGTAGCCAGTAAAACCAAGATATCTAATCTCATACAGTAGTCATGTTGTTATCACTTGCCCCATGTTTGGTTGAGTAGCATGTTATGCTTACATCTGTGTATTTATGGTTTTATACGTAAAATTAAAGCTAACTTTTTTCATCATGACAAGTATGCATAAAATTCACTGAAGGATTTGTAAGTAAAATTAAGAGTATCTTAGCCTAGACTTTTTACCGATATTAAAATTTTTTCTCTTGCTTCCAGATGTTTAAAGCAACCCTCCGCTGCAGAGTTTGCGAGGAGGAAATCAAAATTAGACCTTCAACGAATTTAAGTTGTGGACATTTCTTGTGCATGGAATGTATGGACCAGATGGTTCCAGCAACATCTGATGTAAGATGTCCTGATTGTCACGAGCTCTATGTTGCCAGAGAATCGTCAAGTACAAAACTTACTTTTCCTTGGGTTAGACTTTCTTGTCCTCTGTTGTCATCTGAATTTAAAGATACTGTACAGCATGTCTCAAGCAGAACGAGCAAAAATAGTCTGGAAAACTATAAAAAGATAAACAGTATTTATATTGATGACTATGGACATGGACCATTTTGGAGATTTTTCTCAGCTGAATATACATGCCAGATCCTATCGTCAAAGAGTCAGCAAAGTTCATATGGGGTGAGGCATCACGTTACGTATGCTGTTTTGCCCTCATTCTCAACCAGCCAAGTGCTTAGAACTTACGGAGACTTTGAGAGTCTGTTTATTGACTTTTCAGTTAGATATCCCTTTGTTGTAATACCTCCTCTACCAAGAAAGCAGTTGATAGGTACCTGCACTGAAGAATTCATTGAAAAGCAAAGGTCTCTGTTGCAAAACTGGATAGACCGTATTTGTCGCCATCCTGTGCTCTCACAAAGCATAATATTTCAGCAGTTCATCACTGTCAGTAATGAGAAACCATGGAAAGACAATAATGAAGACAAAAACACCCAGAGACCAACAATTGAGTGTCTCTTTAATAGCGTCAAGTTAAAGAATTCATCAGATGTGGCAGATATTCAGCAAATAGTCAGAGAACAAGAACTTTTCATAAGTACATTAAACAAAGAACTTGTGTATTTCCACAATATTTGTAGAATCATTGCAGATAGTTATAGACATTTTTACAAGCAGGAATATGACAACCTTAGTTTTGCTTTCCAGAAGTTTAGTGAAGTCTTAATAACAGAGAGGTCTAATCTCTCAATAATTATGCACCACGTAAGCAAAGCTTATTTAGATATTGGAAACATTTTTGAAGTGGTAGATGGGAAAGACTGGAGGTCCTTGGAAAACTTGTTTCTTGAATACCAAAGTTTGCTAGATGGACTCAACAAGTCTTGCTGTTTCGCCAGTAGAAACTTGAGCCAATCCAGACCGAGTCCCCATGATGAAAATTTCACGCTAAAGGTGCATACATTTCAAAATAACAGTGAAGAAACCAAAATTTCTACTGATTCCTCGCCAGGAGCAGAGGAAAGCAAAGTTTTAGTTTATGCCTTGCAAGCAGAAATTTCCTATTTTCACCAACAAATCACCAGGGATTTTGGAACTGCCATAAAGGCTTTCATTGTGGACCAAATTCACTTGTATCAGAGGATTACAGAGAGGCTTAGAAGGGGCTTGGAAAGGATAATTAGTGGTGATGACGAAAATTCTGCATCTTCTCTTGGAATCTGACATTTCTTCCTGGTGCATTTGTCCTGAAATCTGGCTTCAGCTTCTATGAATATGAAAGCCTCTGTTTGTTGCCCATGAGTTGTGTGCGCTCATAAGGGAACAAAAGAAAAAAGAGCAATCTTTCATATTCCCTTGAGCACTAAACTTTTGCCTGAGAATTTGTTTTAGTTCCATGTTTTGCTGTCTTCTACCAAGATCATCGTTGGGTATTGTTTATTGTGCCCCAAAGTAATCACGCTAAAAGAAAGCATGAAAAAGCCCCCCTCTGCATCATCATTGGAATGTTAGTCATACTTACCTGATATTTTTTTCATTACTGCTACTCTGGTCATTTTTTATTAATTGCCAAGGTCACAGTTTGGTGACGTGGTTGCCCTTATGAGATACAATTAGAAGGGAGAAAAAGCATGAGGAAGCTTCTCTCAGACATTTGCAGAAGATTTGATGAATGATTAACAGAAAATGAGACTTCTTAACATCAGAAGCAAGAAATTATCTCTGAATGAAGTAAAGATTGAAGTTTCTACAGTATTTTCAACACAGTGTTTCTCCTAAACTTACTAGTATTTAATTTACTTTAAATTAAAGTAGAGAGAAAAAACTTGTCCGCCCCATTATATATTTTCACAAAAAATTAATAATCTCAATGGTAATGCTATGACCTTGTCGAGATGTCAGGGTAAGAACCTATTGATCAATGCTTTTGCTCAACAAAAATTGTTCCTAATTATTATTATAATAGTATAATGCGATTGTAATGTATTGATGAAGATAAATAAAAATTTTATATTTATACTGTAATACTGAGTGTTTTTCCTACCGATTTAGCATTATTTTCAACTTTCTCTGTCACTACCTCACTTTCTCAAGAGTCTTCATCAAATATTATATTTTATTAGACATAAAATGATTACCTAAATTTATTGTTTGCTCAGGAAACACCAATATTCCTCTTTAATTTATTGCTCTTCCACATGTCTTAACTTTCTCATTTACTTTCATTCTCTTTCGTCTTTGTCTCTACACGCACTCACACAGGCCAAAGAAGCAGCCAGCCAAAAATTCCCAGGTTCGACTTATGGCAACGTCAGGAGGATGGGCATTCTCCATTAAATCTAAAGTAGTGAATTGTTAGGTCTCTAGAAATGTCACAACCGTGATGGCTGTAATCGTGGTTCAAAAAAGCGGGGAGCCAGCAACCTCATCCTAAATAGACTTGCTGAGAGCTGGAAGGCGTGCCAACACCACTAAACCATCCCATCTAATTGAGAAAGGTACATGGTGAATGCATACCACTGTCACCAAGAGACTTTCAAAATATCCCGTTGTTCCCGCCATAGTGCAGGGTAAAAAGATAGTACCGAATTTGCTGGCGTATAGAACACATAGTTTTATTTAAATTCGTTGTCATCAAAAATTCTTTTTTCGGAAGCGCTCATACTACAGATCTCAGACTGAGCCTTGAAAGCATAAAAATGATGTAAACCAGGCCAGGGCATCAAATGAGCAGTAGTTTGCCTAATCCATGTACAAGAAATTGTTACTAGTGTTGCTTGTCTCTGAGAGTGCACCCATTTTCTGCTGCTTACCACTGTACAGTTGCCTACACATTTAAAAGGTATATAAACTATAAACTAAAACATGAGCATAAAACGTGAGGAGACCACACAACATCCAGTTGCTGACCAGGCTTTAATAAATAAGAGTTCTTCCTTTTTCTCTGAACTAGATGAATGGCCCTAGAAATTGTGAACCTGTCTAGATGTCATCGATTTGTCGAATTCTGAGAACCAACAAGAAACCCATAGGTTTTGTAAGTGATATGTTAAGTTTTGAGTTTCAAATTAGTGCAAAGACAGAATATAATGTGACACTTCTTATCCAAGGTAATGCGAAAAGTCTCCAGAGTCATTCAGAAATATTATTCATTAAATGTAAAGATTCACAGATACACTTAATCTGAGTACCCACACAACTATATAAACGAAAGTTTGTTTCATTCACTCATCGGGATTTTTATATTAATGGTCTCTGGCTATCATATTTTTAACAAATAACTGGAGACTAAATACAAAAAATTTTGTAAATGCTGATGTCTATGTTCAAATCTTTCATGCCTATAGTTACATATTTAGCTCAACATTGTTACGAATTCACTTTGCGAATGACTAACACCGAAAGAAATCTTATATGAGTAGAAATTATCGTATATAATTCCCTTGGGGTGTAAGTTATTCTCAATGTAAATGGCTGTCGACATTATGGGCTTATTTGACGCCTAATATCAGACCACAAGTGGTGGGAAATACATGTTCACTTATTTTAAATTGCTTATTTCTTTAATTTGTGTATTGCATAGGTACTTTCATGTGGGCCCTATTGTCCTATCTTTTATTTTTAGACTCCTTTGTATATACTCTACATATAATTCCTTTGCAAATTATGGAGGAGTCCACAGGTCCCTAATCCTTGTCTCCCTACCCTTTTGCTTAGCTTTCAGGTTTTCTTTTCTCTCTGTTATTCCCTCATCATCCGGCAATCAGTAACTTTGTAAGTCATGCCGTCATGCCTTAAATCTGCAATTTCTACTTCGATCTCCTTACACTCAGTTGTTGATTCGATTCGTCTTCCCAAGGAACTGAGGATCACCATTGACCACCACAAATAAGCAGTTAGCTGGAGAAAGTTATATAGAATAAACATTGACCTAGTCCCTGTGCACCTTTCCTTCTTAGCATAAGGTCACCTGCGTTCCTTGACCCACTCTCCTAGCACATAATCTTAAGGCTTTGCAAGGACTGGAAAACTTAGGTCCGTGTTTCCATCCGTATTCCATCTGCCCCGAAACATGGAAATCGTGAGAAGGAGCTGGCTATGAACTTGGGAGTGCTATGCAGGGTACAAAAATTACAAAACATTATGGTCTTTTGGGATATGACAGCAAATTTATCAAGTGTCTATTGGTCACTGATAAACAGGACTGTGGCTCAACGACGCACGGAAATTCCAGAGGCCAGAAATAGGCTTGTGTGAAGGGCCCGTCTGATGTGAAGCAAATGTAAAAGTTGCCCCTCAAAGACAAAGTGCAGACGACCACTTCACTCGAGAAAAAATATCAAGTCGATGGCCAAGAATAAACTAGCACTGAAAAGTTAAAAGCTGAATTAACCTTGTTTTAGCTACTAGTTACAACACTTACGTCTTTACTGAGGAGAAAAAATAGTGTTTGTCAGTCGTAAGTGCAAGATACTCAAGGGTGCTGCAACTAAAGTCTTTTCCTCAGCCTTATACTTATGAATAATTAATCTTTTTTATTTATAGATCAAACAGATTTTTATTTAAGGATTTATTTACTTTGATTTTCTTCTGATTAACATTTTATGAAGAAAGATGCATGAGTGTATATTCAGAAGAAGCAGCTTAATACAACTTCATTTGTTACCCAATTATATTCACGTGTTTCCCAGTTGTATCTGTGAATATTATCTGTGCAGCCAAACAGGGAAATGACCATCGCTGAGAGATTCATTTGAGAAGGTAAAGACTCTTTGAGAGATTCAATGAAAAGAGTATTACAGCGGTTGAATTATATAGAGTCAGATGTGTAGTTGAAGAAAGCTCATAGATAAGAAAGCAATAAAGAAGTTTAATTAAAACTGAAAAGAAGAAATTAGTTATTTTAGCAATGATAACCAGTTTTCTTTCTTTGCCTCAGGGTGTCAGATAATATTTGAGAATTGTTAACGACTTGGTGCTTTTGTAAAATCTTGCTTTTCTACAGGTTCGTTATATTTGTATAATCTCGACTCTTGTATGGGTGAATTCTTCTTTCTACGCGATTTCTTGTAACTATAAAAATCCTGATCCTTTTATGATTCACTAATTTGTAAGTCTCGATTGTTTAGGGCTCATTTTATTCATATCATCTCCTTCATTTTATGGTTCACTACAAAGTAATTCAATTTTTGATTGCGTATGTACAGTAAATCATGGTTCCCTTGCAACTTGTTATAATGGCAGGATTTTGATCAACATATTTGTAAAAAATTTGGCTCTGTATGCTCTTGGATCTATATTGATTTGGGCCTTTGTCACACTGCTAGTGTGCACAACCAGCCTTATCTCTGTCACACGGGGGGTGAAACTAAGATATCTTATCTTTTTTTATTAGATAAGCCGCAATTATTGTCCCCAAAGTTGGTTGAGTCACTTGACAAACTTATGCTTCAGTAATTACTCACTTACATAAGTAACTAAATCTATTTTCATAATTCCCTACTACTTGTGCGTAAAAGTCGCTAACATATGTATGTGAACAGCCCAGAAATATCTTTTTCACCTGGGATCATTTTGTAATGTTGGCTTTCTACCCATTATAAGGATATTCATTTTCTCATAAAGTTACCTTCATATTGATTTCAGATAGATAAAACATCCCTATGCCTGCAGAGTCTGCAAGGAAGAAATCAAATGGCAACCTCCAACAAATTTGAGTTGTGAACATTTCTTGTGCATGGAATATATAGACAAGATAGCTCCTGCAACATCTGATATAAAGTGTACTGAATATCATGAACTCTTCACTGTCAAAGAATCATTGTGTATGAGACTTACTTTTCCTTGGCTTAGATTTTTTTATTGTCTTTCATCATCTGAATTTAAATATGCTGTAAAGCTTGTCTCAGAGCAAACAAAATAGTACGGAAAATCTACAAAAGTAAACAATAACTATCATCAAAGACTCAACAAAGTATGACAATTTTGAAAGTCTGTTTGATCATTTTTCAGTCAGTAACTAGAGGACCATGAGAGAAAGCTAGATAGGCAGAGATGTGCATTAAAGAATAGATGAATGAAGATAAGATAAATTAGACAAAGACTGAATATATGATAAATTGGATGGATGATGACCAGGAAGCCACCATTAAATAGGGAGAAGTGAACACCAAGCGAGTGTTTAAGTATCTTGGCTGCATATAGATGCAGAGGATGATATGGATAAAGGTGGAAAAATTGAAAGTGGGTATCAGGCATATTCTGCAACAAGATAGTTACTATTAGCCTGAAGATGGTGGTGAGAACCTCTAAGCAGAATGGGCTAGAAGTGGCATCAGTAAAGAAAACTAAACGAAATAGTTAGGTGTGGCAGAAGTGAGGATGCTTAGATGCATGAGTGGAGTGATGAGAAAAGATAGGATAGGATCAGCAAAAATCAATGAAGTGTCAAAGAAAGCCCAAATGTCAAGATTATACGGTCTGGGCACCTGATAAGAAAGGGGGATGAGCAATATTTTGCAGGAGAGATCATAGAAGTGGAAATGTTAGGAACACAAAAGTAGAGGAAGACCTTAGAGGAGACAGAGGGACTGCATTCAAGAAAACATGAATAGACAGAAGGAGGATGCAAACAGAAACATCTGAAAAGGTCTCATTTAAAACAGTTACCCTACCTAGGTATTAAACAGAGAAGATGAAGAAGTCAGGTACCCCATTATTGTACTGCCAGGGAAGCAGTTGATAGGTACCTGCACTGAAGAATTTACTGAAAAGCAAAGGTCATCGTTGAAGAATTGGATTGATAGTATCTGTTGTCATCCTGCACTCTCTCAGAGAATAATATTTCAGCAGCTCATCAATTAAAAATGAGAGGTCTTGGGAAGCCACTGGCAAAGTAAAATATCCATATATTATCAATCAAGCATACCTGTAAGACTCTCAGGATACAGGATTCATCAGATGGGCAGATATTCAAGAGAACAATATCTATTCTTTCTCAACTATGGAATTTTTTTACAAGTAGGACCATGGTAAACTTAGCATTGCTCTCAAGAAACAGGTAGGATGGGATTAAAGATGAATCACAGCAATGGTGAACCTAGGAAGGTGTTTATGTATCTGCAGGAGGTTTAGAAAAGCAGACGTATCTACAGAAGCTAAATTTGTAATGTCTTTTCAAAGATTCTTGAGCCAATTCTCTTTTACAGCGGTGAAATGTGGCTGTTGAATATGAATAAGAAAAAATATATTCAGGGACTGAGATGAATTGTCTGGGCAGCAGAAGTGGAGTGAGAAGGATTGAAAGGGTATGGCATCTTGACAAAAGTGAAAGAAATAATAAAAAGGTTAGGAAAAGGTGTCAGGATGGAACAGGGTGCTTTGTGATAGTGGAGAGTATAGAGAATAATGCTTGGGTGAAAAATACAAAATTCTAAAGTGCTGGGAGACAGGGGTAACGGAATATCTGTAAATTACTGGATGAACAGACTAAAAAATTACGGGGAAAAGAAAGCCATGATTTCTAGGGAGTGGGAGAGACTACGCAGGACATAGACAAATGGTGCAGTGTATGTAGGAGTATTTAACATTCTCCTGGCAACAGTATTCTGTGCAGGTGTGTGAAGTATCTAATGTTCTTGAGGTTATCTGCATAGAAGTCCATTCTCAACTGAGCAGTTGGAGTGTGAAAGTGGAAATGACCTTTTTTTTCTGAAGCCTCTCCGTGTATGAACTCAGTACCAGAAATCTGTGAATTCCTTGAGGGACAAAAATACCAAATAAAGGGTGGATAACAATTTATATCTTCCTGCCGACATCAACCACATATGTCAGTTCAGTCTGTTAACTGGGGACTGCTACTGTGCTGCCCAAGGAAGCACTAGTAATTTGGGATAAAGATATAACATACCCCCACTGCAGAGAAATACAAAGTGTTAGTGGATTTCTTCAGAAGAAAAAGACTCTAAATAGCAGATAAGCTTTTCTCCCAGAGGTCAATGGCAACCACATTCTTATTCCTATCACTAAATCCATGTAAGAAGGTAAGTGAAAACCAGGACTTTGAACAAGTACTTTCATAGTTTGTTCTACATTTTCAAAATCACACTAAATAAAAAAGAAGTTGACAGAGCTTTATATACAAAACCAGAAGGGGGTGGGGTTACAATTTGTTAATCTGGGCAGCATGTTCTTTAAACAAAAAAGACAGGGACAAAGGATCAAGGGATAATCCTGTTGGACGTGGCTTCAATAAACACAGTCTCTAGCAGATTCCTTTCCCAGTGGTGGTTGACCTTGTAGATTATCGCTGACTTATCCCAGTTCATCACATGGTCTGTCTTAAGCCATGATCCACAATGCTATTATATGATAAGCCTCTAGAAATGGCATATTTGTGTTGGGAGCGTCTTACTTTTAGTCCTTTTGATATTTGACTAATATAAATCTTATTACATTCTTTGCAAGGAATACTGTAGACAATATTGTTTGAATTAGGTCGGCTATTCTTAATCAGTTTATTTCTCAAAATATTATTATAATCAAATACTAAATTAATACCAGTAGTTCTTGAAATGGGCACTGCAGGAATAAAATTAGGATGAAATGATAAACAGAGAATATTCTTAAGTTCTTTGTTAACGCTGGTTGGATTGTAATATGTCTTTTTTGCTTTATTTTTGCAAAGTTCGAAAAAATATGGGATGCCAGAAAAGAAAAATGATAGCATTCTTGCAACTCATAGTGTGAAAGTCATCAAATATTGAGGTCATGGGTGTGTAGAACAATATTCTTCACTCTCATCACAGTAGCAGCCCTCAGTAAATAGGCTGACCTCACATAAATGGTTGCCTTTGGTAGCAAGGTACCAATTCTCATCCACCTTGCATTTGGTATTGTTCTCCCACAAAGGGTTCACAACTTTCTGCCACTAATTCCTACGACAGAGTGACTTTTGAATAAATATGAAGATTGCGCCCACTTTAATATTCCAACTGTTGAATTAAGGATAAAATTCTGTTTTTTTCTGTGTTACCCAGCAGAAGAAGTGTACATGTATGATAGCTGATTTGTTTAAGGACAGAAAGATAGATGTTTTATCTCTTAGTGGAAGGTCAGTGTGTGTAGGACTGGTAAGAACAAGAGTGATAGTGTCTAGGCTAGCTGAAAGGTGTAGAGCTAATGGAGTGTGGTGCTTGGAGAGTGAAGAAGACTGATCATGAATAAAAAAAATACAAATATGTTGTTAGTTTAAGGATTATATGAAAAGATAGGATTGGGTGTGGCAGGTGCTGAAGGTATAATAGGTGTATGTATTTCAGGAATGGAGAAGAATGAGACTGAAAATGAATGTTTTTGAGAAATTTTTGATCTGTGCCTAACTGGGTTTGGAGTGTACAAAAGGGCGTTTGTGCTATGAGATTTAAACGCAAAGATATGTGACAGAAAGGGATGGCATTGCTTGTAGGTATGGAATTATTGGAGTAAATGAGAATGGAGCAAGTTTTATGAATATGTGAATGGAAAGCAGGTTGATTGTCTGGCACATAGTTTTCAAAGAAAGAGATTCATAAAGTATGCATGGAAGAGAAAATGATGAGATAAAGGCTTAATAGATCATGTGTTATTACTGAGCATAGAATACTGAGTTAGTTAATGAAGGTAATATAGAGAAGAGTAGTAGATGGAGGTATATACCATCATCATTTGTTTGAAACAGAAAATAAAGATAGGTAGAAGTTTATCTGGAAAGGAATAAGCAAATAAAGGAGCTACAAATTTTTCTGAACAGTTGAGATGAATACATGGAAGTGAGAAGATCAAAGGAGAAAAGAATGAATGCAAAATGGGGTCGGAGTGGGAGTAAAGAAATGGAGTTGGAAGGAATGCAGGTCAGATTCAAGGATGTGGTTATCATATCAGCAGTGAATGTACATAGCCATGTGGGGGTAAGTGGTTGGATGAGGAAATATGAGATTTAGTGAAAAGGGGAGATTATTTCAAGCTCGATTGCACGAGTAGTATGCAAGAAGATAGAGAGATAGATAGTAATAAAGAAAATAAAAGATCAAAAGAAGACAGGCAATGAAGCTGGGGAGATAAATAAGTTTTCCAACAGGAAATATATGCAGAAGAGTTCATGATCAAATAGATCACGTAAGAAAGTTGTAAATGTAGAGATGCCACGTTGTGAGATGTTGAAGATTTACTTAAGCTGGAAGATGGAAGAGTGCAATGCAAACGTGTAAGTGTGAGAATTTTTGTGGAAGTGTCTGCTGAGGACATGAGGCTGAAGAATGAAAAGACACCAGGAGTTGAGGGGATTAGATGCAAGATGCTGCAGAACAGTGAAAGTGTGAATGAGTGGTTGAAAAGGGTGTGCAAGGTGCATTTGAATAGCAGAAAGGTTCTGACAGACTGGGTGAGATGAATAATTGCTCCTGTATTTCAGATTAAACATGAAACATTCGGATATAACATTTATAGGGATGTAACATTATTTAGTATACCAAGGAACATATATGGTAAAATTTGGATTGAAAGAATAAGACAGAGCACAGAAGGACTGATAGGGAAAGAACATTGGTTTTAGACAAGAAGAATGAGTGCCGGTGTGCGTGTGCGTGTGTGTGAGGGTGTGTGGATCATTTGGTTTTTATTAACCAGTTATGTGAGAATTTAGAAAGAAAAAGCTGTACAGGCAAATATGGAACTAGAAATAGCTTATGATAGAGTTATTGTGAGGTAATTTTGAAGGTGTTGAGGAGGTATGGCAAGGAAGACAAAATGTTGTGAGTAACCAGTAGTTTTTCCATGGAAGTGAAATTTATGTTAGAATGTGTGGCCAGGAGAGCGACTAGTCTGTTTAAAAGTGGTTTTGAGGTATGGGTGTGTTACATATCTTCATGGTTGCAGGGATGCAAGAAATGAAGAAATGAGAGAGAGGACATTTGATATATGAGGTTAACAGTTATGGAGGCATGAATGACTAGTGGAATTGTTGATGTATACAGATCGTATAGTATTGAGTGGAGATACTGAAGAGTAGATTATGAAAGAATTCAAAAATTTTGGTTAGACCAGAAAACTGAGAGGAAATGTGAGAAAGAGGAAGGTTAAGAGGAACAAGTAAAGAAACTCTCAGCCATTGCCCATGAAACTTTCAGCCACGGCCTGGTGGTGGCCTGTGTTGTTGGCACCTATAGTGGTCCCAGACACATGATCATGGCTAACTTCAACCTTTAATATTATAAAAACTACTGAACCTAGAGGGCTGCAATTTGATATGTTTGATGATTGGGGGGTGGATGATCAACATGCCAATTTGCACCCTTCTAGCCTTAGTAGTTTTTATCTTATTTAAGGTTTCTTTTACAGAAAACTAAAATGGAAACAAGGGAGATGGGCCTTTAACTATTAATATAGGAATAGAGTAACAGAAGCAGCTGATTTAAACAAGTGTCTGAAAATACATATCATAATGGATGATGGTAGGATAAGAGAAGATGGTGAATCACAAAACATATGAAGCAAGAAAGCAACTGGTGTGTGTAAAAGAGTGAGAAGAGACTCAGAGCATCCATGGAAGCCAGAACTGGAGTGTATGAATTGGTTGTTCAACTCCCCTTCAAGAGAACGAAGTTGTGGAATGCAAAAGAAAGATGAAAGGTTGAAGCTACTGATGTGAATAAATAGTTTGCACAGTATATGGAGTTGAGCATAAGTGGAAGAATGAATGGTGTCAAGAGGTGATTTGGTCATGTGGGAAGAATGTTTGAGACGACCTAGAAAGAATTGGAGACAGGGAGTCACAAATGGGCCAGAAAGGAAGGGTTTCACTGTCGAGAAAAAAAAAATGTGAGCAATGTGCTTGACATGTTGCTAATGCTGTGACAATGTTTTTTTAGAAGTTCAACCACGATTCATCTGGTAAAGTATAAATGAGGTAGAGCCCAATACATTTATTTTTCTTTGGACCACCCCTAGAAGATGAGTTTCAACGGATCATACTTCAAAAACACATTGAAATAACAAAAGTGGAAGTAGAAGATGCTTTTATTACCCTTAGAAGCAGACGGTATGGCTTTAATCAGACTGTTCCTTAGGCGTGGAGGAATCGGATGCTGGATTATTGCTATGGTAAACTAAGAAGGTGTTGCAACCTCTTGAAAGGAAGCTTTAATTCAAGCTGAAGAAACTTAATGCTGAAAGCGACTGGACTAAACGTGCCAACGTGAACTTTATGGTTAATTTATCAGACAAGCCGGTAGATAGTGCTGCGACAGCGGCTTTGGGTTATGGATTAAGCTTTGGTGTTTCTGACGTAACCTGGACTATGTCGATATTTCAAAATCATTTTGTTATTTGGAAAAGTTTAGTCATAATTTATGTCCTAATGACATCAATATTTGTGAAGGTATTGTGTATGTTGCTGTGGCCAAGCCTTCTTCCCCAGATGTTCCCGTAAGATTTCTCCAGGCCTATAAAAAACCTTAAAAAAGACGAAACATTGCAAGTAACAAAAGCAGATAAGTCTAATGCAGTGGTAATAATGAATAAGTGACTATGCAAATAAAATAATGGCATTATTGAATGAGAGTTAACTCTCATTTTAGCACGCAAATTAAATCCATTTTAAAGGACTCTGACCATTTAATTAAACAGTTTACCACTCAGTGCTCCTCCCTATCATATCTCTACGGTTTAGTCAAGAAACACAAAATCAATAACCCTATTAGACCAATCATTAGTTCAGCAGGCTCAGTTTCGTATAATTTATCTAAATGGCTCGTAAAAATTCTTACACCTTTGGTAGGAAACGTTTCCAATACTAATGTAAAAAATAATGTCGACTTTATAGACAAATT
>JANJGK010000046.1:7173086-7218086 GCA_039081455.1 Macrobrachium rosenbergii | reverse complement strand
CCATTGGATGGAAAGTAATGAACGTTTTTCTTTTTCATTTCAGGCTTAATCACGCTGAACCCAGCTGATGTGACCATGCTTGCACTACCAGCCTATGAAACAACAGTGGGATCTCCATACTCCCCATGTCATTCAGAAACCTCAACAACCTCCTACGAGAACCTCGATAGCATTCTGAACAGCACTGCCCAGTCACCAACACCCTCCGATGACGTCATCAATCAAGCAGTTTCTCCAGTCGAGGTATTCGGTGAGCGCAAGAGGAAAAGAGGCCGCAAGCCTAAGTCTGAAGCAGGACAGAACCTCCCCAAGGCCAAGAAACAAAAGATTTATGAGATTGCCCAACCTTTCGAGAATAAAGAACAGGAAAGGAAGAGGCTGAATGCTGTCAATGCCAAAAGGCACAGAGACATGCAAAAGCAGGCCAAGGAGTCTATGGAGAAGCAGCTTCAGGAAGTGAAAAATGAGAGGGACTTGTTGAAAAAGCAAGTTAAGGAGCTGCAGGAACGTGAAGCTCTTATCAGAAAGCAGATGATGGGTTTCAAAGAAAAGTTGCATTCACTTTTTACAGATGTGGAAAATGGATCCCTCCTCCTGTGAAGCATTGTCCATCAAGAAAGCTGGAGTAACAGCAGCTCTTTGTGATACGAATTTTTGTGCTGTAGAACCAGATCTTCGAGTCGTCTCGGCCAACGATTGGTAGGAAAGCCATCACTCATTTCTGGATGTGGAATCGGCACTTCAAGTTGATGGGTGACACCTTCAGCAAAATCAGTATTTTCCTGGATGTGGAGTCAGCACTTCAAGTTCAAGGATGACACCTTCAGCAAAATCAGTATACCAGATCTTAAGACCTCATGGGAAGGAGGTCTATGTCCTCCTCTACCCAAATTCAAACTACATCATACCCTTAAATAAACCACTTGTAAAACAACACTGAAACACTTCACCCATGAACAATTACACAACACAGGGAGTGGTAAACCCTGAATTCTTTTTTATATGTGTGTGTGTATGTATGATCATTTTGGTATTTGTGTCCGTGTACATCTGAGTAATTTATATTTGTGTGTATGTACATTTGAATACATATTGTATTCCTAAACTTGCTTTTATATGATATTCTAGGTATTTGATCATTCATTCTAGTCATTTATGTGATAAAAGCTCTAGTATTCAGACTTGCAGCTTTAAATTCTTAATATTATGTAGGCATTGCTGTGATGTTTTAAACCAGCACGGGTTAAAATCCATAGGAAAAGCATTATTATTTACTGTTAGTGTAAGATTATATATAGAATTTAAGACTGAGACAAATTCCGTGGACTGTAATTATAGGACTTTACTGTAAGCTTGTGGACAAGAAAACTAAGGTAGATGATTTCAGACAGAAATAGATGATCCTTAAGTATCGTAGGTTACACCTTGAACTAACTCTCCATAGCTCAGTTGGCAGAGTGACTGCCATTTTGGCAGTGGGTCACTGGTTCGACTCCAGCTGGAGAGATTTATAAAGGTATTGTTACCAGTAACATCAGCTGTTCTATGACTTGCAACTTTTACAAGAGTTATAGGTTTTGATAGATATGACAGAGACTTATTAAACTCGGGTCGATAGGTTGGCACAAGTGTCATGTGTCTGATCGAAAACAGTGACCATGGATGTGTTTACAATGGCTGAACGGGTGTATGTGAGGAAGACCATTGATGTGTTGACAGTGGCTGAATGGGTGTTTGTGAGGAAAAATATTTATGAAGTATTTGTTAACCTTGCTCTCTTATTTTTCCAGGGAGATTGTGCAGTCCAGATCCACGTGCCGACAGTTGCCTAGGGGAGGGAGGAGAGGAGTATTTTACCCGTTAAGACCATTCAGGAGACAGTTCCACCTGATGTATAAAGTACAAGTTTATCATGGGAATAGTCAACCATGGACGATTGAATGAGCTTCTTGGGATGTTGAACATTTTTTTTAAAAACACAGAATTGACAGTTAATTTGGAATTAGCTTAATGTGTCTTGTTCGAATTTCCTAGAGCCTTTTGAAGTAACCGATACGCACATTGTTTGAGGACTAAATAATTGTCACAAAGTAGTTGGTATTTAAGTTTGTGCAGTACAAATCAAGTGCACTAATATAGTTAAAACGATAAGTAAAGTAAGTTGTAATTGCGTCTCTTGTAATTTGGAAATGAACTATCCTGTTAATGTGGGCTCTCTAAGCTTTCTTTTCTTACGAGCAATTTACCACCGACAAACACACTTGTACCTTTTATTAAGTTGTCCTTTCTTAAGAGTGTGTATATCACATCATTCATTAAACCTCATATCTTTATTTATTGGTCTCATCACTCCATTGTATTTGTTAATCATTTCGTTCATTTTTTCATAAATTCATTTACCTTAACAATATTTATTTTCTCATTACGGCGCTGAATGGCCTTCTTGGTCCCAGTGCCTGGGCTTTTGCCCTAAATATCATACATCCATCCTTTCTTAAGAGTACAAATTACCAAAGATAGACACTCGTGTACCTGATGATGTGATATTATTGTTAAGGTTGTGAATGATTATTGGGAGAAATGTTTGTAAATATTTAGAGTTTTATCAATGTACAAATCTTGTCAATAGAATTTGCGAGAGTTTTTTTGTTGGAATACAGTACACCCTGCAGTGTAATTGATTTATATAATGTTGTTAAGTAAATATGAAAAACACAGTATCCGGATACTACACAACGCTCTACTGTAGTAAGCAATTATTCGAATATGTACATATTCGATAAGTAATTGCATACTAAAGTATCTCCTTGTGTAGTAGTTGGATACCGTAGTTTTTCATATTTAACGGTAAGAGCTTAAAATATGATGAAAATCAGTTACTTCGCAGCGGGTGTTCTATTCAACTAAAATTTTATTTTTCTTAGATTTCAAATGGCTGAAAATTTCTGGAAATGTTAAATATAGCCTATAACCAAATATTATTATGGTTTGCTATATCCTTGTAGTTGACGTTTTATTTCTTGGCATGAATGCTCGGTTAATCAGAACACTTTAATAATAATCAGAACACAGCATTACCAAGCAATGCAGAATAAGTCTTAGACATGCTAAAGTGCTCTCAAACTTGCATTCGGTGGCGATGCACGGCCAGCTATCCCCATACAATATCGTTAATTTGGTGGCTCGTTCTACCACAACCAGGTAACTCATTTTATCGCTTGATGAGTGGTGAAGTGATGCACAAATATATGTACTAGGCAATTACTGAAAATCGACCAACATGATTATGTTGAGGCCAGTGACCCCGAATAGCTTCTTTTTATATAAAAAGAAAGGATGACCATAGTCGTCCAGTGTCAAAGTGGAAAATAATATGAAAGCTGGTTTTATTGTCGATTTAGTGGTTAGAAGAAAAGCAAGGGTTTTTTTTATCTCGCTGAACTAGTAGATATTTCAGGCCTCCATTAGTAGAACTTGGATGAGATTAGACCCTGGAAGGCAAGGCATAACAAAACTCTTATTAATGTGGTAGTTGAAACTGCAGTAAGTTCCTTTTGCTAACAATATCGATCAACATCGCAGAGAAGATGAAGAGTATGAGAGTACCCAGTGAGGACTCCTGCTCTCCATGAGCCTTGTACTCTTTCCAAAAAGAAAAGTAGCAGTTGCCTTCATGATTTCATGTGGCCACGGTCGCATTCGATCTCTGTGGTCACACTGAACCTTGGATTACAATTATACTCCGTAGCGGCTTCAGTGCACCTCGCTCGGTGCACTGTAGGCACTAATGAAGTTTTTTTGCAGCATCCCTTCTGCCCCTAGTTGCAACCCCTTTCATTCCTTTTACTGAACCTCCTTTCATATGCTTTCTTCCGTCTTCTAACAATTGTTTCAGTGCAACTGCGAGGTTTTCTTCTTGTTATACCTTTTGCTCTCAATTTTACTTTCAACGCTGAATGACCTTATAGGTCTCAGAGCTTGGCCTTCGGCCTAAATTGTATACTCTATCAATTCTTGAATTACAACACCTCGCCCTGCCCCCACCCCAGCAAACCCCCTCCCTCCTTACCAAACATGACTCCCCAAGAGTTACGAACCAAACAGTTCAAAGTTACCAGTAACGCATGCGCTGCAATCGAATCAACCAGCAGAAAAGGAACATTCTTGGACACAAGTCCTTGTCGAATTAAAAGTTCGTTTTTGTTTCCTTTTTTAACGTTGCCTACTCACTAATGTCATAGTTTATTATTGATAATAACCCCATAACTCCCATGGGACCGAATCCAACTGAATTTCTAATTAACTCTTCAATGTCCCATATCTCATCATCCTTGGGAACTTTAAACATTACAGAATTTTGTGATATATGCTGAGATCAAAAGAACAGATTTGGCTGGCAGATGCCCAAATTAATTGATTAACAACAGAAAACATTGTAGACAGTGTTTATAGAATAAAGAAGTACATATTATAAAACGATTGTTGGCTTGACAAATTGGGACGACTCTGCCAACGGAAGCACCAAACGTATTCGGTCAAACTCTGTTGGCGGTTGGGTCTCAGCATGGTCGACTTTTGCTTACACCCAGCCACGAAACATTGTGCAAGTTAATGAATCACCACCGCTCGGTATTTTTACTTAACATTGGTCAGCTTTGTCAGTCAAAATGAAACAAAGAAAGCATTAACTCGAACGAGTCATTGTTGACAGCAAATCGTACTCCTCATCCTGTTAGTTACGTCATTTTTTCTTATGGGTTGTTTTCTTGCGTTGAAGTGGCAATACGCAAAACGTATGGCAAACTGGACTTGCTATGCTTTTTATTCTTACGACTAAAATGTAATACTGTATAGCAAAATCCTTCCACAACACTGCATGGAAAGCTAGTTATACGGAAAATTATGCAGCAGAGTGCAGCTCGTTGGTTGCAACGACTAACCTTTGTTGGATAAGGAAAACAAACCTTAAGGACATACAATAATGCAAACCAGATATTTTGGAACTCGTATATTTCTTTGAAGAAGAAATCAAACGCTGCTCATTTTCATTTGAGTCACAATACGTCCGAAAAAAAAAAATTGCAGTCCATGACGGGAGTGAATACGTTTAATTGCTTGGCTTCGCACCTCCAGGCTAGTCATTTGACATTTTGTGAAAGGAAATGGTTTACTCTATTATATGTATGTATCACCATTAAGCTAGGATGTATTCAAACTAAAAAAAAACAACTGTTAATGCCACAGTCACACTTTGTTTATTAATCGTTTATGAAGTTATGCATAGAAAACTTCCACAACGCTCACTGCTTCAGGCACCTTCGCAAATAGCTAATCAGCAGAGAATCGTTCACCCCCCTGAACAACAAAGTTCGTCGTTCACTTCCTCCTTGCACACACTTGCAATTCCTAGATATTCAAAGACTATTTCCTTCCAATATCTCTTTGACAGAATCTCTCCATCCATATCTATGTCTTCTTAACATTTCTGGATGAACACTCTTGCACGTGCTTGCTCACACAGATGTACATTTCGGTGCTAAATGATGTTCCTTTTACTGTACCTCCTTTCATATTCTTTATTCCCTCTTACTCTCCACCCTCTTCTAACAATTGATTCAAAGTGCAACTGCGAGGTTTTCCTCCTGTTACACCATTGTAACCTTTTACTCCCAATTTTTTGTTCATCGCTGAATGACCTCATAGGTCCCAGAGCTTGGCCTTCGGCCTAAAATGTATATTCTTTTCTTAATGATGTTCTGTTAAATCAAACCAGTTAGATGTAAGATAACTTTGATGAATGTGGGTCCCACCTTTTCGAATTTCAGTGTAACCTTCATTTGGTTAACCATGAGGCTTTTTTTTTTTTGTGAGGTTCGAATTTCAGTGTAACTTTAATTTGGTTAACCATGAGGCTTTTTTTTTTTTTTGTGAGGTTCTTAACTTAGGTGTTGGAGGCTGTGTGCTTGATCTCATTTAGTGTTGTTTGCTACCTGTCATGGAGTTCTTGGATGTTTCAATTAAGCCTAGACGTTCCTGTCATTCTTCAGGGTAGTGCGCTAGAACTTTGGTTATTTCTAGTCCTATGCGTGACACAATTACTGTCATACTGTACAACAATGAAGTTGCCTCGAGAACTAGAACCGATTATAAAAGTGTTGTACTGTACTGTAGAAGTGGAATAAGAGGCTTATGCTTCATGAACTTATCTTGGTCGGTGACTCATAATGATATATTTGCGTGTGAATACGAATGCGCTGTAAGCAACTGTGAGACAAATGCCCATTAAGAGCAAAAATGAAATCATATGTCTCGATAGCATTTTTATGATACGAATCGTCTTTTTCCTGTGTCACACTATAAATCTCTCTCTCTCTCTCTCTCTCTCTCTCTCTCTCTCTCTTCTCTCTCTCTCTCTCTCTCTCTCTCTCTCTCTCTTTCTCTCTTGTTAGAAGAAAAGAACGAAAACATAAAGCAATGAAAAAGAGAAGTGAATCAGTCTATACGTATCGTGTTTTATTTTGGCTCGAGTGGCTTCCGTTATTGTAAGTTGTTGCTGCTATTGTTGTTGGTTTCATTGTTGCTGTTGCTGTGGAAGGCGTATTCTTACACAGCGTGCATAGAATGGTGAACTACTGAAAACAACAAAAAGTAAATGTCTAAGAAATAAGCCAAAAGTTAGACAAAAATAGACTCTGTTGCAGCACAACTTCCTCCTGTGCTGGCAAAACTTCCTGGATTAGCTCAAATGACTATTCGGTCTTTCCTAGAGCTGGAAGTAGCGCCTAGGCTAATTATACCCTTTACTCGGTATCTCTTTGAAATTCATCAATATTACTGAAGATATCTTGCTTCATTTTAAACCTTTTCTCACTTCTTTATTTGATACTATTCTCACATGACAATAGACAGTGATACATAATGTTTTTGCTGAATTATAAAGAATTACGTCCTGTCACTATGATCAATCATTTATTTGTACATGCACCCACACACACACACACACACACACACACCACACACACACACACACACACACACACACACACATATATATATATATATATATATATATATATATATATATATATATATATATATATATATATATAAACTATATATATTCTTACACAGTTACTTTTTGGTTTTTGTCAGTGGTTCACACACGGGCCCACTATTCTTTGAATACTCTGTAAGAATATGCCTTACACAACAAAAGCAACAACGGCAACAATGACGGAAGCCACTCCAACCAAAATGAAACACGATACGTATGCATTGATCACTTCTGGGGGTTAATCATTTCATGGGTCATATCTAGTTCACAGTCATCCTCCTTTCTTATCATTCAGTTATGAAGGGGTACAGAGCTTCATAAGGAGGGAAGAGAAGAGTAGATAAGAGAAATACTACAGCTAATACAGTATAGAGGGAGAAAATGCAAAATCAAAAGACACTGACTATCAATGCTGCAAGCCATGGCAAGAAAAAAAAATTGAGGAGCAGTTGCAAACGCAAGATTACTTTGACCAAGTTACTTTCTGCTGCAGCATAGATTGCTGTGTGTGTGTGTGTGCGACCCCATTTTCCCTTAGGAAGAAGAGGTTCCAATGTCTCACTTAGTCAGATAGCAAGGACTTTTCCAAATTAAATAATCTAATCAGAATTCTCGTGGGTATTGTGGCATTCGTATTAGATTTCCAAAGGATTCTACATCAGTTTCATCTTTGTAAATCATTGGCATTATAATCACCTGAAATGTTACAGCACTGGAAATAACTACAGGCCAATTTCTATTGTCCCTATGCTCTCCAAAGTTGCTGAAAAACTTATTTTTAATCCACTATATAAGTATGTGGAATCTAAAGGATTGCTAGCTGATAGTCAATATTCACAGAGAAAGCAGTCAGGTACCTGCGATGCTCTTTTAGAATTGACATGCCACTTGCAAGAGAACCTTGATAAGAGTTTTGAATGCAGAGTACTTCAGATAGATTTTAGTGGTGCTTTCGATTTAGTAAATCATAAGGCACTTACTTATAATAAACTTCAGAATCTTGGAGTGGGTGGATATGTTTCAGGATTACTTCAAGATTTCCTTACAGGTAGGTAGCAGCGAGTTGCTGTTGATGGGATCTTTAGTGATCCAAGACCTATTGTGTCCGGAGCTCCACAGGGTAGTGCTCTGTGTCCACTATTACTTATGGTGTATACAAGCGATATGGTTGTTGGCCTGGAAAACAAGATTGTTCAGTATGCCGAAGATGCAACACTTGTGGGTGTAGTAGTCTCCATTTACGGGAAATGAAGCTACCCTCAGCCTCAACTGGGATATGGACCTGATCAGTGAATGGTGTAGTTGTAGTCGGTGGAGTATGAGGCTGGACTCCAGTAAAACGAAAATCCTATTGATAGATGTTGACCATCAACGGATGGTCTCTTGTTTATCACTTTTTCAGAGGTTGTATTTTAACAGAGATCTTTCACATTCACAGTTGATCCATTATCCTCTTTGACAGCCGACGGCAACCAGATTCTCTAAACAGCAGCACGAATATGCAGCAAATGTGCCTCGCTGTCGAACTCCTCAGTTCCAGAGGTCCTTTATTCCTCACACCGTTGAACTGTGGAACGTTCTTCCTAAGGAACTTCAAAAATTCAAGCGGATATGCAGTGCATTACTACCCTAATGCTATTCTCCCTGCATTTTAATACATTTTATCTCTTTTTAATAAGTGCGACCTATTCATTCTGTATTTCTCTTTACCTTCTCTTACTTCCTAATGAATACCATATTCTTTGGAAACTTGAATTTCAAGTCATTGGGCCCTGTGGGCTTGTTACATATGAATAGGGTTCATCTTCTAATGTTTGTGCTTTACAAGAACACAGTGGATAAATTTTGAAAGGTGTCAGCACTACCCGGGTGTTTAAAGTTTTAGAAAATAACAGCTGCTATACATCTCTATGGCTTTTGAAAGAATATTACCAACAGAAATGGTGCTTGGTATAATTAAAGATGAAGCAAATTATCATTAATAATCGGCTTGTCGAAGGCTGCTGAATGCGTCACATACATTTTTCGTAGAATAAGTAGCCCTTGATTTATTGAACACTGATGAATTCTGGTTTAATGGTATTTTTGTGAAAGGAATTAAACTGTGAAATAGAATATACACCATAAAACTATATTGAATATGACGTTCCTCAAGTATCACATTTAGAACCTCTGCTGTTTCATATATGCACACATAAACCTACAGGAAGCAATTGATTAACTTATTATTATTATTATTATTATTATTATTATTATTATTATTATTATTATTATTATTATTGGTGGACTGATTTATATAGAAATTCATGTTTGAGACGTAACAGAAAATCTGCTAGTTGTTTGTACGTCTTTGTGATCAGAGAGTAACGAACAAATACTGCAGATTTGTCGAACGCCATACGATCGTTGGGGTTTGGCGTGGACAATTCAAATGAGTGCCACACACACAGAAGACCCTTGGTTCCTTTCGATTACAAGAGACCAATCAGCTGAGGTCTGTGACCTAAGCAAGTTCAGTGTGAAAACTTTATGATCAGTAAGGGTTCAGTGGTCGACGTGTTGAGGAGTGCCTTAAGACAATGATGGGCGCGTGTCACCTCAAAGTACCTACCGACTATAATTGCATAATTAAGTAGCCTAATTTTAGCAACAGGGCCCTGCGTAACTATTAAGGAAAATACACATGTGTAACTGTATCTCACGCTTTTCATTTGTACTGGTAGAACCTTTATATGACCGAGAATCAGGTCATTATTATCGCCTTCGTAAGGTTTCTGTTACCGGAATATTCACTTCGCATTTCTTCATTCGGTCTTAGAAGGACGATTAATGCACATCCGATAAATGCACTGTTAATAAAGAATTGTTTTTTTAAGGAGAGGTGTTTGATGTCACCGACATCCCAGTGGCCAGTACCTTTCCAAGACAAGGCCGGAAGGGCGAAAGGGATGGGAGAGAATTAAAAGGAAAAAAGAAACAAATGCAATTAAAAATAATTGTTTTTCGCCTAGAAGAAACCGATAGAAGTAGCAGTAGTAGCAGTGATTTGCCTTTTCAACGGCTCCAAGAGATAGAGAAAACGAAACACATTCAGGCATGATGCCGATCTAATAACAATGACTTTGCACTCCTGGCTGCCTGGCTTTGGTAACACTAGCCCAGGAACTGCACGACCCTTAGCGAGAGCGCCACTGACCATCATACGTTAGGGAATCGGTTACGTGAATATCTATTAGGTAAATCTTCGGTAATCCCCGGTTGGGGACTCCCCGAGACCGCCAGCGAAAAATGGGGAACATCTCTCTCCTTCTTCATTTTAGTAAAAGAAAATCTTCAACAGAGCTTTCTTGCATTGTTTAATATTCTCTCTCTCTCTCTCTCTCTCTCTCTCTCTCTCTCTCTCTCTCTCTCTCTCTCTCTCTCTCTCGCCAACACAGCGTACAATATGTCCTGTTCGCTGACGTCAAGAGCAATACTCATCGCATGGGGTTTTCGTTTTGAGTGACGAATATCTACTGACGCAGGCTTCGGTGGTGACGTCATGTCTGAGGAGTCGCTCGTAGCTCGGAGCGAAACCCGTTGTATTCCCGGAAATCCCCGAACGTCTGTAACTTCCCCAGCTGGACTGAATCAACCCCTGAAACGTATGCTGGTTTTCGATAGATATAAATATCCCTCGACCTCTTTCATCCATAGACAAAGCCTGACTCCCTTCGAGGACGCAAAAACCTTTCCCAGAGCGCACAGTGACCGAACAACTTCTCGTTTGTGAAAATACTCGCAAGTAGCAAGTGTTCTCAAGACTACTCTCGTCGAATTTTGATACGACCCGACTGCAATGGAAGGAATCTACCGTTACGATGAAACTGCGGCAGAGACCCAGTCGAGCTCGGTGTTCCTGCAACGCGCAGAGGCTGTATCAGTGGAAGAAGGTGAATTGACTGACGAGTATATAGTGAACATGATGCATGAATATGTGAGCAGTCAACCTGATTGTGTTCCCTTTCACCTATTAAAACTCTCCGACGCAAAGTCAGGTAAAACTCGATTCTGTTTGGTTCCTCTTTTCACTTATCTGCCATTTCCGTTGCGTTATTCACAGATTTGTTATTAGAAATTCCTGTTTGGTATTAACTGAGTATCACTCACAGACAAATATGAGATTTCCTTGCTTCTTCCTAGTTCTTTCTGCTCCAGGAAATCTTTTCTATCTTCTGCTGAGAGAGAGAGAGAGAGAGAGAGAGAGAGAGAGAGAGAGAGAGAGAGAGAGAGAGATGGTAAAGGGGTTGTGCTTACCCTGTGCCTGTGTAAAACTTAATAATTTATTGTCCTCAAATTTGAATATTTTAGATGAATCATCATCACAAAGTACATTAACGGATGCAATCGTCCGGTTGTGTTATACTGCCGAATGTTTTATTCACTGCCGATAAATCTTCGAAATGGTTTAACTGGTATTATTCATGTTACATAATAATTGGTTTTACATAATAATTGGTTGAAATTAAAACAAACTAAAGCTTTTAGGAAGCTCGTGTTTCCCTTTTTAGAGAATATGTTGTTGTTGTTGTTCTTATTATTATTATTATTATTATTATTATTATTATTATTATTATTATTATTATTATTATTATTATTATTATTAGAGGTAAAAATATATATGGAGAAAACCCAAAAGCAGGTAACTTTCAAAGCAAGTTTCCACAAAATGCAATTTAGGAACATAAACGAGAGAACAATCAACGAATTTGAATCAACAAAGAGATAAATAAGGACACGTATAGCACAATAATAGTTAGAATATCTAAGGCATGGCACTGTGAGATTGTCGTAAGCTCCCTTATAAGCTCACGTCAACAATAGTGATCTGCATATTTTCATAGTGCTGATTTCTGTTCCAGGTGTCCTCGACATTGCGAGAGAAATTGCCCCCCACTGGTGTAAGGTGCGGGGTCATGGAAGTGTATCTCCAGCCACGGTTCCTGCCCTGGAAGCACCTGAAGAACTCAACTACGCACAATCAAGCGTCTCTCCTTACGCTACAATAAGCTATCTATCCCCTGAAGGAAATTATTCAGAGGAGGAGATAGCTAATAGCCCGAGGTTGGTGTTCTCTGATTCTCCAACATCTGGACATCTCACGCCTTTTCCAGACCAGAGTCACTGTGGGATGACACTACCAAGGTCTCCCGCAGACATCTATGAAGATTCTACTCAAGCAGAACCTTTATTTGAGTGCAGCAGCTCTCAAGCGCCCAGTCACTCTTTGCCCTTACCAATCTCTATCTTTGCTGGAGAGAACCTTGTATCACATGAAAGCCAGGATCTACCAAAGAAAAAACGTGGTCGAAAGCCAAAATCAGAAGCAGAAAAAGCTGAAACCCTTGCACGACGGCAGGCAAAGAAAAGTAAAGTCAGAGTGTACGAAATTGAGCAGCCTTATGAAGATAAGGAAATGGAGAGAAAACGCATAAATGCCATTAATTCAAAGAAACACCGAGATCAAGAAAAGCAACTGAAAAAGGAGATGGAAAAACAGTTTGCTGATGCCACCATTGAGAGAGATGTTCTGAAGCAACAAAATGAGGAACTGCACAGAAACTTGGATGTTGCATTGAAGAAGATTGCTTATACCTCTAATGAACGAAATACCCTAAAGCAAGAAAACGAGGAACTCCGTAGAAGGCTGGATGTTGCATTAAAAGAGCTTGAAGCTTATAAGAGCCAGTATGGGTTTCCAAGTGTTCTAACTTAGAACATTTCCCAAAAAGTTGGCTCATAAGAAATGAATCTTTGCAGTCGAAAGTTGGGTGACTGTTTCAGTTGGCATTTTGATCTCCGGACCTCAGAGGCAGGAAGAGGTGACGTCAGATGTCCTGATACTCCAAAAAGAAGTCCCCCTAAGACCAAGTGATGACCTTTACAGTACGATAGCAAGAGGTCCATTTCCTTTTGCAATCTTACATTCATTACTCATGACCCTGAAGAGCAAGAGGTCTATGTCCTTTTGCTATTAATACTTACTCTACTCAACATTTCATTCACTATTTTTCAGCACATCTAAACTTCACATTTCCTCACCTGACATAACATTTATAACAACACTGCCTTACATTCTTACACTGTCAGTTAACATATGAAGGGAATGGTAAACCCCTTATTTGGTTCTGTTGTTCAAAGTGGTGCTTTTGATATATCTGTGATATTAATTTTTATATAATATTGATCACAGTTTTATTATATTCACTGTAATCGTGGCTGTTTAATAGCCAAATAAACAAGAAATTATTTTATAACTAGCTGAGATGCATCTGATGAATACAAACAGATGCTTCATTTCACTCATTAAAGTTTTTGTATTTTATCTTTTTACAGGTGCTCGAGATCTCTCTAGACAGAGAGAGTAAGTCTGACAAATAACAGTAAGCAAATTGGCGCGAGTATTCCAATGCTGAACTACCTGGTAACTAAGGTTTAAGGGTTGGCAGTTTGTAGACTGTGCTTCCAAGAACCCTTTTCAGAACCCAAGCTAATTTGCTCTTCAGGAGAGCCAATCATTTGAGTAAACTTCATGGTTACATTTGGTAGTGAATAGATTTTATTATTGCTGAAAGTTCCACACACATAGGAAAACAAGCCGATCACATTTTAGGCTTTAACAAAAAAAGCATTTTACAAGAATACAGTGATAAATGATCGGAATTATTAATAAGAGATACTTGCCTAAACCATTATTTAATTAATCTTGAATCTCTAACAATAGTATACAGTAAGTGAAGATTGGAACTGTGGTATTATTCAAGTCTTCTGACTCTTATAATATACCTTACAGTATTGGGTTATATTGCTTTATTTTCTCTTGGTATGATTTTCGTAATTTTTCCAAATCCCCTTAAAACCATAAGTTCATCTTAATGCACATTTATAAGTTAGAACTATTCCATGTTTCAAGTCGATTGATATCTTATTTTGTTCATTTTTTCAATGTCAAGAACCCTGAAGCAGCTTCAGTGAAGGTTCAAATCAAACAGAGCCCCAAGACAGTGCATACTGTGAATCCTGCAACATGGTTTTAACTTCAGCAGCTGAATTTTATTTAGCCAAAATAAGTGCATTAAGCCTATAACTCAGCATGGTAGAATAAATAATTTAGGAAAAAGGGTCCCGGTGCACCTTAAAATTTTGATGTTTAAGACTTCCAGAGCAAGCACTCAGACCTGACACAGATGCAACATGGCGGGAGGCAAAGGTGCACTGATGTTGCAACAGATAAGATGTCTGATATGTTCACATCCCTTCTTCAGTCTTTTCATGCATGCATGCACAGTAATGTGGACGCACTCGAACTCACTTAGGGCTGAGGGTTGCTATCAGTTAGTATTTTTTTTTTATTCATCTACATAAAGGTATGCATGTATTGCTGACAGGACCTTTCATTTATTTCAAAGCTGATTAGTGCTAGGAATCGGGCAGCTATCTGGCTACTTACTGGAGGCTATGCATGGGCAATATTTGACATTTTCATCATTAATTTTATTACTGAAATTCAAGTGTTGTTCCTTACTGGTATTCTATGAATCTATCAACGGGAAACTAGAATGTGGTATTGATGAGAATTGCATCTGACAGTTACAAACTAATGGAACTTATTTCTTCTAAGTGAGCGATCCTGTATGCTCAGTGATAATGTTTTTCTACTTACAAAGAGCGTACTAAATCCGGTGAAGCTATATACTACATACCCTTATTATTCTCAACATCTGGATACCAGGTATGTGGTATTTTCATTTGTTTTCTGCTTGGTTATGCTTAACTGCCATTGCTTGGAGCATGCAGCAATGGCGTCACTTACTCAGACACTTTGCTTTGTGTAAATACTAATCACATAACCTTTTTAAACTTCTAAACTTTGTCATTTATGTCTCTTACTATTTTCACCATCTAATTCATTTCTGCTTTGTGGTTGTGTTACACAAGCAATATTTCTGGCAACGTTTGGCGTCATGTTGAAAAATTTTGCCATAGTAGGCATTTTTGTCCTGTTTGTGCAAACTGGAGGCCACTTATGTTCAATAATGTGCTACCACATCAATCTGAGGTGCTCTTTTAAAAGCTTGTCACTAAAATTAAAGGCAACTATAGACCATTTGTAGTGATTGTGACTTTACATGCTTTCAAATTTAATACTTTATTACAATTTCTCTGCTTGGGTAGTTTTCCTTTTTGCATGAATACTGCTGGTTTTATGATTTCATTTTGTTTTTGCTTATTTTATACTGTTTGTAAACGTTGAACATATCAATGTATGTTTCTTACTACATTAATAAATACATTTTGGTAAAAATTACTTTTATTACATACATTATCGGTTAATTGACTGACTGCATATAAATACATGAATACAAACTAGAATTCGGAAAAAAAATTATAATTTATGTTTACAGTAAAGATTAATGCTGCGCAAAATGCGCCTTAAGGAATAACCAACACCTTGCAGTGGGCTAATCAAGCCAAAGACTGACCTCACTGATATATGATCAAAATAACCATCAGAGCAATGGTGCTACACAGTCAAGAATAAGTTTACCAGAAACGACAGCCCCCAGTATAACTACTCCCTTCCCATGACAGAATTACACTTTTATTCAGTGTGGTTATTTGGTCAGAGACTGATAGTACTTCTGAAAGGCAAACCTCTGCATACAGAGGCCACAAAAGAGGAGCGCCCTCACGAAGAAGGGTGCTTTCAGGAAGGTATTCAGCCGCTGAGGTTGTGCATAGGGCGAGCCAATTGCTTCCTAGCTCACACATCATTCATACTTAACCTCTAAAGTCATGAACTTACAATGAAGCTTTCTGTGTACGGCTGTTAACAAACATACTTTCTATCAATTTAGGTACAATCATAATACCCTAGTCTTATATTTGGTATTTTTACTACAACAAACGATATCTTTATTTTTAGTTAAAAAGTATGTTTCAGAAATGAAGTGGAATTATAATTCTTACTGCACGATTTCTGGAGAATTACTGTGACTCATTGCTTCTCGTGTCGGACTCCTAAAGCTTGTTAAACAGCTTAAGCACTGATTTTTTTTTTAAATTGATGGCGCCAGGGTCATAGTCCCACTCATGTGCCAACTGCATTTTGACTTTCTTGTTGGTCACCCATTCAAGTGCTAATTTTATCCCAAATTTCTTAGTGACATCTACTGTGGGTCTTGTTTATATTATATATATATATATATATATATATATATATATATATATATATATATATATATATATATATATATATATATATACATATATATATATATATATATATATATATATATATATGTATATATATACATATATATATATACATATATATATATATATATATATATATATATATATATATATATATATATATATATATATATATATATATATATATATATATAGCATATATGTATGTATATGACCTCAGTGAAAATGGGACAACGAAGTGGAAGATCTTTTGCTTTTACTTCAAGACATTCTCAAGCAAATGACATTCAAGGGAATAAAGATAGCGAGAACTGTTCTACAAAAAAGCAAAAAATAAGACCAATGGAGTGTAAAACATTTAATGCATGCAAAGGTCATCACATTTGAAGTTTAGCCTATCTTTAGATGAAGAACAGCTGCCTGGAGAGGCTAATGACATTAGCATGCATTACTGAGAACCTTTAGTTCGACTTAAAAAAAGAATCTCCTTAGAACTTTCCACACAAAATGTGGTCAAGATTGTAAAGAAATGGACTGAAATTAACATTTACAATTGTCAGCTTCATTACTGCAGATTCCGAGAGGCTTCTAGAGACTAGTTCTACCAAGGAACCAACTCATTCTCTGTGATTTTTCAGTCTGTCGTGCAAAAAGAGCTTTATTCTTTAGGCCAGTTCTAACTAATACTTATCTTGATTTATTCGGATGTTTCATTTTTACTCGTTAAGCCTAATTAAAATCAATCAGAGTCCATGCATGGGATTTTATAAACGATGTCACTACTCCGAAAATTTTTTACAACATAGTTATACGATTATATTTGCATAGAATATTTTCAGCATCGATACAATGAGTTCAAAGCCAGAGAAATCAGGCAAAGTTTGTTCTTTTGTCATTCTTTCTCCTTGTCACTCATGTTGTAGGTCGTCAGAACTTGACTGTAGCCGTACAGCGGTCTCTTATCTGTAGATCATCCTAAAAAATATGTGACTTTCTCATGCACTAAAGAGAGAGAGAGAGAGAGAGAGAGAGAGTTCAAAGATCTATTTGTCAGAGGGAATCAATCGATTTCGGTCAAGAACCATCAAAACATCGCAAAGTGTGCAGTGAACAGTTGAATTGAATACAAGGCCAGTGAGAGACAAAACGAGAAAGAGAGAGCGAGCCTCAGCAAGGAAAAAGTTGTGTACGTATAAGAACACTTGGGCGAATTGTTCCATGCAATGACTTACGATGACTCACATCCTGTAGATTACACGGACACAACGGTTGCTCATATTTATTTTTTCCTCTATTCCATTGTTAATCATATATATATATATATATATATATATATATATATATATATATATATATATATATATATATATATATATATATATATATATATAGTGTGCTACTAAATGCCCTTTTATCTCTAGATAACGCCAGAAAATGTAACCCTTCTTATCAGCGAGTATTTTTGGATGAGGGTGCTAGACCTATAACCTTTCTCTTGATCGTTCAAGGGGCTTATATGCTGACAGCATTTGTTTTCCCCGGGGTGACTTAATCGATCAAGAGACCGAGGGTCTAGTAGGACTATTACTGCCGTTTGAAAATTGAAAGTATAAGAATGTCTGCAAATCAGTAATTTGCGCAAATACTTCTATACTTTTCGTATAATAATGCCCACTAACGCGGAATTCTATAGTCCTGGGAATAGCTTAACAAAAAGAGAATCATTAATGTTAACGATAGAATATAACCGTACAAATTTTTGACAAAATACCAATATTAACGCTACCAATGCCAGTAAAACTTTGTAGGAGGTACAGTAAGGGTTCCACAATTATAGACAGAATTAGTCACCAGTCTGCAGGAGTGCGCTCTTACTGCGGCAAGGTTGCCATGACGTCACAACACTTTAATCGTCTCTTGGAATGTCAATGACGTATAGGAAATGAATGTTTGATTGCTTCAAAGTATCCTTGCATCAGGATTTCATGTAAAATGTTACTTGCAGTTAAAAGGTTAAGAACTGTTCAGCACACACGGTACTTCAGTGGATAGAACATTTTAAGTAATGCTTATCATACAGGTTATATTGTTAACATCATTCAGTCTCTATTAACATAATTCAGTCTAGAATCTAAAGTGTTTGATCGTGAGGATGACACATATCACTCGAGACATTTCAGTTTGCTGATGAAGCTCAATCGGCACGAGAATTAATTCGTATGTTGAAAAATTACTTTAGCTGGTAGAACATCAATCACAATACAACCTTAGTAGTACGGTTGTGCATTATGGAAAAGATAAGAGAATCAGCCGTAAGAATTTCCGTAAGTCATTCTGGGAGGTGCTATCTGACTATACGAGAGAGAGAGAGAGAGAGAGAGAGAGAGAGAGAGAGAGAGAGAGAGAGAGAGCGTGGGGGAAGGCTTGGCTGTTTTGTGGAGGTATACGTATGCTTCGAAGCACATGCTCTGCGCCAAGACCTTGAGCTTTGTCCTGTGTTAAGGCTGCCAGATTAATGCTATATCTAACATCGTACAGAGCACGCTAGTAATATTTTACGTGCTCTTGGAGATACAGAGTATAATGTTTACTACTAGTTTTCCTGTAAAATCAATTTCTACGCCGTTTACACGAATGTGTATAGAAAATGTTTTTTAGGAGTGAATAAACCTAATTGGCAACTGATCCTTAGACCAAAGTCGTGGAGTGTGGAAGAGTTGCCACGCGGTTGAAGGCTGCTTCTCTTCCTTTAAACAGAGGCACATTGTATTTCACTTAAAACCACAGTTTTTAGTTTTCTGTAAAAGAAAACTATTATGCCGACTTTGTCTGTCCGTCCGCTCTTTTTCTGTCTGCCCTCACATCTTAAAAACTACTAAGGCTAGAAGGGCTGCAAATTGGTAGGTTGATCATCCACTCTTCAGTCATCAAACATACCAAATTGCAGCCCTCTAGCGTCAGTAGTTTTTATTTTATTTATGATTAAATTTAGCCATAATCGTGCTTCTGGCAACTATATAGGACATGCCACCACCGGGCCGTGGTTAATGTTTCATGGGCCGCGGTTCATAGAGCATTATACCCAGACAACCGTACAGAAAACTCGATTGCGCCAAAGAAACTTCGGTGCATTTTTACTTGTTTTTATTTAATGTTTATTTTTCATTAAAGTCAAATTTTGAAGTGAGAAATTGGACAAAAGTGTTCCCCGGAAAGAGTATTATTTGGATATTGGTCCCAGCAACCCATGAACACTTAGGCGCCATTAAAAAATTACGGAACACTTTTTCCGGTAATTTTTGACCACCCCTCCCCCCATTTTCACGCCTCATAACACGTGTCCAGACACCACCCCCCCTAGAAAATTATGTACATAATTAGTATGTTTCCCTTATTTTAATGCAATAATATATTAAAGTCTAGCCTAATACCTGGAAATTATTACTTTTAGGTTTTTCTTAATACTTCTATGTTATGATATTAAAGAGTAACAGATAAATTTGAAATGAAAATGCTCTCTTATGCCATGTTTAGAAGAGGATTCATTTAACTGGTGATATTTTCCTAAGTTATATTTATGCATAAAGTAGAGAATGTCGGGGCTCAGAAAAGGGGTCAGTTTGTGATGTTACTATTCTAAAAGTAGGAAATGTTAAAGTACAAACAAGGGTTGAGTTTGTGATATTTTCTAAACAGATAATTATGCAAAAAAAAAAAAGTTAAATACTATATACTCAATATTACTAAAATATAATAAAAGTCTATAGAAGAATATTTGCTATCTCTCTTTTGTCCTACATTTACATCTTTTCAAAAGAAACAGAGGAAAAAACCTGAAAATGTCATGCAACTTATGGCTGCACCCCCTTCCCCAGCCCCCCCTCGCACTCATAACACTTCACCATATCCCCCTACCCCATAAGGTGTTACTTCATTTTTGAACAGGCACTTAAGGGCTGCTCAGGAGCCGCCGCCCCTCAGCCGCCTTTCTTTCTCTGCTGGAAGTGACTTAAAGCTGAGATTTTGCACTGGAATATTTGTTAATTCGTTGCGCGCTAAAGCTTTCTGGAGAAAGGGGGAAAGGTTATATTTATTTTATATTCTTCCTCTTTCATTGTTATAATTACATTCAAACTCTCTGTTACTCATCTCCGAAAACCGATCTTGAATATCTGTGACATTTTCAAATAATAAACGCAACATGGCCATGATCTGAATGTTCCAAAACACTTGGGTTGTTACCAGAGTGAATGGAACCTACGAGAATAGAGATTGGGAAATTTTTGTGACTATAATAAAGAAAAACAAGTAAAAAATGCGCCGAAGTTTCTTTCAGAGTAATCGAGTTTTCTGTACAGCGAATAATCAAGGCCACCGAAAATAGAGCTATCTTTCGGCGGGTTTGGTATAAAGATGTATGAGCCGCGGCCCATGAAACTTTAACCACGGCCCGGTGGTGGCCCGTCCTATATCGTTGCCAGACGCACGATTATGGCTAACTTTAACCTCAAATAAAATAAAAACTACTGAGGCTAGAGGGCTGCAATTTGGTATGTTTGATGATTGGAGGGTGGATGATCAACATACCAATTTGCAGCCGTCTAGCCTTAGTAGTTTTCAAGATCGGAGGGCGGACAGAAAAGGTGCGGACAGAAAAAGTGAGGACGGACAGACAAAGCCGGCACAATAGTTTTCTTTTACATAAAACTATAATCTGGGTTACCGTGCACCAAAGGGCGATATTTCCACCTCCCTTATTATAGATTCACAAGAAATTGGGATTTATGGTCCAAAAATGGACGGAAACGAGGAGGATTTCTTATCTCAGAGTAAATATCCGTGAACAAGAGTCTAACGATATTTTGTGCTGGGCTACTAATCATATCTAGTCTTTCACTAAAAGCTATCTCAAGGGATTCTGTATTCGGTGTACAATGTTACTCTAAGTATCTGAAAAATGTAACCTGATTCATCTTTTCTCCATCTAGTGTTATTTCATCCATTTATGCGTCTCTGTCCTCATTGCCTCTGTTTTTCTTAAATTTCCTCGCATCTTGTCTCTTTGGGTGTGGTGCATTGTATCAAATAGCAACTTTGTCAGTTCTATGGTATTTTCCTGGTGGAAACACCACCATCTGCGTATTCTAAGTCTCTCAAGTTTCTGTCATTACTCCAGTGGGGGTAGTGTCTACAGCGCACCTCATGGGGTGCACTGTAGGCATTACTTAGGGTTCTTTGCAGCGCCCCTTTGGCTCCTAGCTGCAACCTCTTTCGTTCCTTTTACTGTGCCTCCTTTGATATCCTCTTTCTTCCATCTTGCTTTCCACCTTCTCCTAACAATTGATTCAAAGTGCAACTGCGATGTTTTCCTCCTATTACACCTTTCAGACCTTTACTGTCAATTTCCGTTTCAGCACTGAATGATCTCATAGGTTCCAGTGCTTGGCCTCTGGCCTAAACTCTATATTCAATTAATTTATCTATACACTGCTACTTTTTTATTATAAAATCAACGAGAAGGATAAAGCTGAAATACTATGGCCACTTGGCAACCTACTATTTATTGCAAATTAATTTTAAAAGGATCCATCAACTTTAACTTTGCATCTACTTTGTTTAGGGATAATTTCAATTAGCTTTACATATTTAATGGGATTGCTAGAATAATGCAAGACCTTCCATAATATTGGTCGATAGATCCTGTCAAATGCCTCGAAGTCATCGACAAAACCCACCAGAAGAAGAGTTTTAAATTTCATACACTGCTTCACAGTATGCTTGACATAAATACTTTATCAGTACAACTCTTGCTTTCTTGCACCAGTCTTTTTGCACTAATTACTTTGTCAGTGTCTTTCCACAGCCTGTTAGGAATAACACACTGAAAGCTTCAAAGCTTGGGAACAGACTATATGCCTACATCTGGTTCTTAGCATAGTTTTAGCTTTCTCTAAAAGAAAACTATTGAGATGGCTATTTGTCTGTCCGTCCGCATTTTTCTGTCCTCCCTCAGATCTTAAAAACTAACAAGGCTGGAGGGCTGCAAGTTGATATGTTGATCATCCACCCTCCAATCATCAAACATGTCAAATTGCAGCCCTCTAGCCTCTGTAGTTTGTTTGGGATGCGTCACTAACCATGAGACTTTCTCTTTACTTACCATTGGCCATTTGCTATTAGCTCAGTCAGTTTTCAGGAAACAGTCTTACATTGCTCCCCTCCGCCTGGGATCGATCTCAGGACTCTCACTGGTGAGAAGAGGCTGGGAGTGACTTGACTTGGGGCTATAACTATAAACAAGTAAAAAATGCACCGAAGTTTCTTCGGCATAATCAAGTTTTCTGTACAGTGTATAATGCTGTATGAAACTCTCTCAGCCACGGCCCGTGAAACTCTCATCCAAAGGCCATGAAACTTTCAGCCACGGCCCGGTGGTGGCTTGTGTTGTTGGCACCTATAGCGGTGCCAGACGTAGGATCATGGCTAGCTTTAACTTTAAATAAAATAAAAACTACTAAGGCTAGAGAGCTTCAGTTTGGTATGTTGATGATTGGAGGATGGTAGATCAACATACCAATTTACAGCTCTCTAGCCTCAGTAGTTTTTACGATCTGAGGGCGGGCAGAAAAAGTGCAGACTGACAGACAAAGCCACATCAATAGTTTTCTTTTACTGAAAACTAAAATGAAAACGGAGCTAGATTTTTAGTATAACTGAACACGACTAAGAATAAGGAAGGAAATAATTACATAACCTGTGGTCTATTGAAGCAACTTTACCAGCATTTCCTCACTTCATATTGCATTAAATCCTCCTTTCTAACTATTTTTGTTACAAGACAAAAGTTCACGACACGTTAAGTCTTTAACTGCTGATTCGAGGAGATTTTCACAAAATCAGTTGCTTCATAAACTTGTAGAGAAGGCTCATCAGTAGTACATCGACCCCTAGATACATTGCATCTCAATTTTCCATGCACTGTTTTGTTTCTTGAATATTATCTTAAGCCTTTTTGCTAGACATCATCTGGCCAATAGGTAAAGTGCTGGCAAAGCAAGTAGAACTACTAATGCATTTGTAATTAGAGGCAGCACCTTGTAGTCTTTGTTGGCCTAGCGTGTGCCAATGGCTTGCGATACCTCACAGGGCTGACATGGCAGAGGATCTCTTCTGAGGAGGCATACAGGGCATAGGGCCTCTTCCGTTGAGGTTACAGAAACTTATTCTTCCACTCTTGCTGGATAAGTAACATTCGCCTCAGCGATGCTCTGTATAGTGAGAAAATCAGTATGTGACTGGTCATAGGCCATAGAGTTTCCAGCTCAGTACATTGTACCTACTGGAAAAAGCAGAAAATACATGTCATTTTTTCCCAGAGGTTGCACATGGTGAAACATCAGATTGTTCTCAGAAGGCCTCACTTTTAACAATATGTTGAATAGTGTTTCATAGGCTACTTTGATCGTAAAGTTTATATATATATATATATATATATACATATATATCGTTACGTGGGTCATTTGGCTAATTAAGTTCATTTGTAATATCTTGGATTTGTCTAGCTTTGCTTTACCTAAGCCCCACGTAATCTTGTCAATTAAGGCTAAAGTTACCTAAAAAAAAAAAAAGACAGATGATAAATATAATTAGATCAAGTTGCCAGCTGAGACTAGAGTTACTGATATAGAGATTTATTCTGAACCACATGAATTAAATTAACAACATTACTCAAAACAACCAGTTTCAACAAAGTAAAATAAAAGTGTGAACTGTTTCCTTACGGGAGCTAACAAAAGCTCCAACTTAGTCCCACTTCGGTCATAAAATATCTTAACATAAAGTATGAATAACGTAATGGCTCGGGCCTCATGTGACGCTTCTGTAGGGCAAATTACTGTAATCGCGTGAATTGAGACTCTTGGCACCAAGGATGCTAATATTCTCCAAACAAGAGGATGGCCAGGTTCAAGGCGTACACAATTCTGGAAGAGATGTATCGAGACAACAATCTTGTACTACAGAAACTCTCACTCATCATTAATTAATTGCAAGTGATGAATCTTAGATCAAGAATATTACTTTAACACCATGGAGGATAAATTATGCAATTCCAGTGGGCAACAATAATTATACTGAGTATATTTGACTTCATAAATGGGATATGACTTTACTAGGATTTTCTTAGTCAGGGACTGGTTATGAGAGAAAACCTGAAACACGAAAATGAGAGATTACGTTGAAGGGAAAGAGCACTGGGAGTAATTGTCACATTCAGACTTACCGTTGGATGAGATAATGCAGTGATCACGTACATCAAAAGCCCTTGGTCCATTGAAATGGCAATTTCCCGGCTGTTCGACAAGGTGGGGGTGGGGGGGGGGGAGAAACAAAGAGGACTATGAGAGATGCCCAATATACTTGTTGCTTCTATGGGATCTGCTTTAAGACTCTCTCGAAGCTGGGTCAGTGGCTTGGGTGTTTGCTTCAAGCTCCTTCCCCAAACTGCCATGGCTTGGGCGCAGGTAGCATCTGAAAAATTACAAAAACTCGCCAGTACAAAGGTCGTAGAAAAGTGAGCTTAAGGTACATTCTATCTAAGGTTTGTTCTAGCAAAACCTATCCCTTATGATATCCCTCTGAACTAAAGTTCTTACCCCTTTGACGGCTGGGATCTGATCAAAAGAACTCCTGCCCTCTTGCTTCTTCCTACATTGTGTTCCCTCTTACTTTAACAAAGATAAATCTTTTGGTATTCGATTAAAGCAAGGACGAGAGGTCGAACAGATAATATTTATAATATATATATATATATATATATATATATATATATATATATATATATATATATATATGTGTGTGTGTGTGTGTGTGTGTGTGTGTGTGTGTGTGTGTGTGTGTGTGTGTGTGTGTGTGTGTGTACTCTAAGAAGTGAATGGCATTATGAAATTACGCAAAATGGTGAATGACAACGTCGACAAAGGCATTATAAAGGAATATACAAATATAGGCTTCCAAAGTGTATTTGTACCAATAGACCTAATAGCCTTTTTTTAAGACGAACAGCTGCCACAAATTTTGGCAATTCGAGGCAATGTATGTGGATATAAAAAAAAAAATTCTTGAACTATATGAAGGATATATTCAATCAACAGAGAGAGAGAGAGAGAGAGAGAGAGAGAGAGAGAGAGAGAGAGAGAGAGAGAGTAATTTACACATAATAAAAATTTCAAAAATGTTGCTTCTTTGTGAATGACACATCTTTTAAATTAACAAGTAAAGTCTGTTGAGTGTCCTCTAGCAGCTGCAACCGTGTGCGCTTTCTATAATTGCTAAATACTATAAATCGACATAATAATTTGTTAAAATTTAAAAAGTGAGAATGGAATAGCTTTCATCTCTGACCTACCCTTTCGAATTGTGATCTGTAAGTATTTTGCTGCGACGCTAGCAATGATAAGTAAAGAAAACGAACCCTGAACTCTCAGAGAAAATGAGAAATTTATGTGGGATACTAAGGAAGTTTGGTATTTGTATCGCTTAATATCTCAACTATTTTCCTTGATTACTTATTTGAGTTTATGTGAGCACGCACGTAATTAGACCTTGTTGTCACATATAGATATTTACAATTCTACTCCAAATCATCGGCTGATTGGCAGAAGAAAATCTGTACGAAGCATTACTGAATATTCACGACTTACTTGAGGGAAAAAATTCTGAACTCTAAAGGACGAAAGGATGCAGTAAATGTTTAGCCTCGCTGTCGAACTTCTCAGTTCCAGAGGTCCTTCATTCCTCACACCGTTGAGCTGTGGAACAGTCACCCAGAGGATGTCGGGCAATTGGAACTTCTAAATTTCAAGCGAAGGTGCAATGCAGTACTACCTTAAGGCTATTCTCCTTGCATTTTATTACGTTTTTATCTGTTTATTAATTAATTTTTATCCTTTTTAATAAGTGCGATCTATACTTTCTGTATTTTCTTTTACCTTCCCTTACTTCCTAATGGACACCATATTCTATGGAAGCTTGAATTTTAAGTCAATGTCCCCAGCGGGCTTGTTACATACGAATATGATTCATCTTCTAATAATAATAATAATAATAATAATAATAATAATAATAATAATAATAATAATAATAATAATAATAATAATAATAATCTTAAGTACAAAGGTTATTGATCTAAAAACATCAACAGACTACTGGAAATTGAATGTAAAAATCATGGACTCGGATACTATCGAAGCAATTCATGATTTGTGGAAACGGGTTCAGTCTTAAAAACGAAAGTTCCCTAATACGTAGGAATGGTAGGACTGGGCAAAGCTACGCTGTAAGGACTTTTTTGTTAAATTATCCAAGAGAATTTCACAGGAAAAATACGGGTTATTGAACCTATGACAATGGAGGTTGCGACATTTAAATGATATCCAGACACCGAAAAAGAGAGTTTGTGACATACAGAATGAGTTTTTAGAAGGTGTGAAGGTTAGGATAAAAAACTGATGAGGTGTTGAAAGGTGAACGAGTTTCTTCCAATTTGCTTGGCTAAGAGAGAACTAAAAGAATAGATTATTGTTTTACTAAACTTAAAACGGAAGATGGCACGACTGTTGAGGGGACGAATGCGATTTCTTTGCCAATTAAGGAATATTTTGAGGACATATTTCGTTTGGTCGAAGGAGATTGGCAGTGTATGACCTTTTTTTCTGGACAAGTGTCGGCCAGCGCTAAAAAAAAAAAAAACCTACCGTAGGGTTTGTCTACTGAGATTCAGTCAAAGGAGGTGTGGTATGCTATAAAAAAAATGTGCAGTGGTAAAACTCCTGGGTACGATGGTCTTCCTGTTGAATTTGACAAGAGATTTTGGAACATTATAAAAATGGATTTTATCGCTGTCTTAAATTACATACGTGATGAAAAGCGAGTGTCAAGGAGTCAGCGTGTTGGTGCAATCAAATTACTTGGAAAAAAAGGTGACCTTGCACTAATAGAAAATTGGAGACCTATAACTTTGTTAAATAATGATTATAAGATTTTTGGAAAGATCTTGAAAAACAGGTTTGAGAATATATTAGATGAATATAATTTCCCCTGAGCAATATTGCACAGTCGTGTTTTATTCTAATGAAAATAAGGTAGATGCTGTCATCTTAAGTCTCGGTTAGTCGAAAGCTTTTGACAGAGCGCATATTGGTTTTGTGTATGAGGCGTTAGCTAAATCTAGAGTTTCAACAGAATTTCGTTTTCCTGTCAAGAGGGCGGTGAGGCAAGGTCTGTGCTGCTGGGTGTTCTTCACTTTTCAAGAGTCTTTTTATGGGGAAATTCAAGAAAGTAACGATGTAACGAGCATTAGCGTTTCAAATCAGACAGTCATGAAAGTGCAATGGTTTGCTGACGCTTCCTACGTCTTTGTTGAACAGCCAATTCGGTTACAGCTTATTCAGCGCTTTGAGGTCGCTACAGGTGCCAGACTTAACAAAGACAAAACTATAATAATGATGGGGTTGGGTAACTGGAGTAACAGGCTGGACTGGCCTTCGGAATGGATACGGGTTGTTCATGGTATGGCTATTTTTGGTATTATCTATCGTAGTAAGTTTGATCTGGTCCACGAAAAAAACTATCGTAAATATGTTGAGCATGAGGAAGTTGTCAATTTTCCAAAAGAGTGTAATTGTAAATTCTTTGACCTTATCAAAAGTAGGGCATATAGCCCATACGTTACCCACAATAAAGAAATATATTTGTAAGATGTATCTTTCTGTACTGTATATTTGAAAGGGGATGTACATTGTACAATCCAATAAAAAGGGCTACGTTGAGTTTACGTAGAAGTGAAGTTTGTCTTACTGTTGTTAACAATAACATTTTTAGATACCTGGCAAAGAAACCTCCACTTTTCTGCTATGAGGATGTTTACAGAGAAAGTGTCCTAGCAGCTGAAAAGGTTGAACAGTGAAGCAAGAGCAAGACAATTATCAAACATACGCGAACGATACCAAAATGAAACTTCAGCATTCTGTTCCTGAACTACCATGGATGCCAATCGATAATCTTAGCGATATCCATTAATACTAAAATTGTTACACATCATGAATTATTATGATGATTCTAGTCGTTACTTTTTTCTAATTTATTTAGTATCATCTCCATTGCAGGGCCGTTCTAGTTATATTTCCGGTAGGCCATCTAATATATATGAAAATTTAAGCAGGCCACCATAACTCTTTCACGATACCAGCTTTGTCAGGTTTGGTCTCTGGAAGATTCACTGCCCCTATGGGCCTTACGAATTTGCATAGCGGCAATTTTTTTGATCGCTCAGTGTGACATATTTCATGTTACTTTAATGAATTTGGTGTCACTGTAAAACTAATGAGTTGCAATTTACCATATAGCAAAAAAATCCTTAAAACTAAAACAACCGTCGTTTTACCCGAACAGGTAATCACAATAACAAATAGAAGATAGTAACATACAATTGCCATAATCATAATAGCCAGCGTACAGTCACTCTGTAGATTTTTGAAAAGCGCACTATGGACCTTAACATGCATCCACGTGCATGTTAACGGTCCGTCCATAATAATGGAATGTCCGCAGACAATTCAAATGCAAGACCACAATGGTTCATCAACCTTCTTTGTTCGAAGAAAATAATCATGATAATAAGATGCAAATATATTTATTAAAGTTTAATTAATATATAAAATGACTTTGCATAATATTTTAATAATATAACAAGTACTGTAATATGATATTTTCTATAATTTTAGTAAGTGCAATCGAATAGTTTATAAAATTGATTTTTTTTTATTCTTCTCCACATAACTTAATGTATCAAAGAAAACGGATTTCTACCATTAAATACAGAAAATAGTATTAGTTTTTATGGATAACTATACTAAATGTATTTTACCGTCAGGGTTAGGGTGTAATCACCGCAGAAAATGTACCCTGCCACATCGCGAAGCTACTTGTAGGCCTAGTTGTACTACTAATCTTTGTAATTCATAAAAAAAAAAGTCACAAGGACCTTTAAAGATATACTAGTTCAAGTGCACTCCGTATGAGGTCATTCCATTAAACACTGCATCCCACTGACTTTTGCACAAAGGAAGCCAACTTCTTTTATAAATCTTAACGATTCTAGACAACCAGTGAATCCGATGTTCTCTTTCATTTCAGTAAAAACTTTATCGACGATCGGATAAAGGTTTTTTTATTAAACAATTTTAAAATTCATTTAAATCACTCACAGTTTTAGAATTCTGCTTTTTTTTTATCTTGAAAACTGCCCTTCCGATAAAATGTTCGGTGTCTCGTGCTACTTTGCAGGAATCTGGGTTTTGCTCAGTTTTGTTGTCTCTGCTGTGCGAAGTATTTCTTTTGAAAAATCGGTAACAGGACCCCTTTGTTGTTTATCTACTGTATAGTATTCCGAAACATTATTATATAATGTTGTGCTTGTTATGAAGGACTCTGAGAGTAGCTTTGACGAATTGTTTATGGCTCCTTAATGTGTAGGTTATTTGGGGCCTCTGGCCCCTCATCGTGAGACATTATCTCCTCAATATTCAAACTTTCTCACGGGAGAGAGAAAAACGCGCTCTTCCTTCAATCGTTTATTTCCTCTCACAAAAAATTCAAAATTCAAACAGCTTGGGGAGAACGTAACAGGTTCCACAGTTCTTTTTTATAATTCCCAGTTCAATAAAAAATTCACAATAACGGTACAAACAAGGTACAAAACACAATTGGTACATCAATTTACAACTTCAATATAAAAATAGCAAGAAACTCTGAAAAGAACGGGCATAAATACGACACAGCACAGGGAATGGGGAACTTCAAAAGGCGTCACCCTCATAAGGGGGGCAAAACAATAATTGTTTTACAACACAAACACATATATACCTGATTAAACACACTCCACAATTGTCATATAAGTAAAGTTTAGCAATACTCAATAAATCTACTTAAATTTCCACATATTAATACAATGTAAACAAATAGGGAGCGTTCTTTTAGACGCTAAACGTACATTTTAACAAACGTAAACACAAGATCGAGAGCGTTCTTTTGGACAAAAAACATACATTCAACATAATGTGAGCGGCAGGTTATGAGATACCCATCCTTGACATGAGATAGGCGGCTGATGATGTGGTAATGCTTATGACACGTTTCTCTTTATTATGACTAAAGGAGGATTTAAAACAATACCTTTGAAACAATGTATACAATCAATATTTATTCAGTGCTGAGTAATTTGATTCAATTTTGTCATCAAACAGGTTCATTTTGCTTAATACACTTTTCAGTTTGGCTACGCTTTTAAATAACGCTAATCCAACTGAGTATCCTGAGTTTAGCATAAAGTCGTCTTATAGATATACTCGTTGGACAGTGAGAAAATACATTTTGTTAGCAATACACAGAAAATGGGATCACAGTCGAAACTTGATATCTGGACGAAACTAGGACAAAACTAGGATTATGAAATGTTTTACACAGAGGGAAAACTTGGAGTGAGAATCCCATATTAATATGCTAGCGATAGTGCCAAGTAGACTTAAGCTCCAAAGTAGGATACATTCTTTTGGGATAACAATCATACTTTAAAGTAACAAACATTAAATTCTAGATTTTACATATTATTTCCAAAAGAACAATGCAAATCAAAGTTTTACCAGATAAAATTGCTTTGATAGTTTCAAAAATATATACAAAAACTAGCTCACACTGGGACAGTTCAGTAAACATTTAATTGGAGTAATGATAAATCGAATATTAAACTATATGACACATTACCGTTTAGATCAATTTTCTGCATTTTTTCAAGTCACATTTTACATGATGTTGCGAGGATTATTTATACTTTTTATTTCATCTCTTTAAAGGATTAAACAAACTAAGTAAGACGAAGAATCCTGTCAGTTTCTCATATATTACAGGATTTACAATGAAAATAAAAACAAGGCCATTGTGGTAGAAAACCCATCAGGAGCAAAAAGGGTTGGGGGGTGGGCGGGGATTACTCACCCTCTCACTCAGTCCATCCCTTATTCTGCTGTGCATACAAGGAGCCTAATCAGATACCAGACATTAGCATGCTTTTTCCTGTAGGCTATGCATTTCAGAAATGAAATGTCAATTTGAAATACTGAAGCAAATTTAGAAATCGAATTCCAGATGATCTCTATGTTGGACACAAATCCAAAACTCTCCAATGGGAAGAATGCCAACCCCAAACTTCCTAAAGATCACCGATCCAAAGCTTACCCTAATGTGGGATACCAACCCTAGACTTCCACTTACATAGCACACCATTCGGTGCATCCACTTGTTTGTCATAAAAAGGAATCCATATCTTTCTGCTGGGTTCAAACCCATTTTGGGATTCAGGAAAATAAGAAAGTTGACAGGTAAGCAAAAAATGCTTCTCGCGGTTGTATAATGTCAAATAGACCAAGTATCCCTCTTGGACTTGAAGTGACCTACAGGACAGGTAGTGTGTTTAGATTTAAACAGTGGTTCTCAAGCGCGGCCACGGCAAATTTAATGCGGCCACCAAGGGAAATTTAGTCATCCAATGGAAAAAGAATTCAAATGAGAGAGAGAGAGAGAGAGAGAGAGAGAGAGAGAGAGAGAGAGAGAGAGAGAGAGAGAGAGATTAACCAGAGACCTGGGTTTCAATCTGTATAATACTTGATCCATTGTTTACAAAGCATATCATACCTGTTTGGTGGTTGAAATCGTATTTCAGTTGTCCATACGTATGACACGTGTTCTTCAGTGTCGTGGAGTCGTGACATGTTGTCCATACGTTTTGTTATTATTATTATTATTATTATTATTATTATTATTATTATTATTATTATTATTATTATTATTATCTTTTTAACTTTAACCAGAGTCCTGGGTTTCAATCTGTATAATACCTGTTTCATTGTTTACAAAGCATATCATGCCTGTTGGTTGAAATCGTATTTCAGTTGTTCATACGTATGATTGTTGACACATGTCCTTCAGTTTCATGGAGTAGTGACATGCTGTCCATACGTCTTAGCAATCTGCTCTAATTACTGGGTGTTTCAGTGAGCTTGGAGCTGCTGCTTTGAAGAAAGTTGATTTGCTTTGTCACCACTTTTCCCCCAAGCATCTCTGAAATGGATATATGAAATTTTTTTTTTCCAAGGTCAACAAACTCAAGACCTCCACTTCTGAAGGACACCCCTCCGCTTCGGATGACTGTCTCTCAGAAGCAAAACGTAGCCGTACTTTTTTGGAAGAAAAAAAAAATTCCATTAAGAATGGGAAGAAATGTATCTTGTCATGTTCAATGAAAATTCAGAGAAGCCAGCAGGAATCTGTGTAGTGTGCAGTGCAGAAATTAAACAAATTAAATCATTAGCAATGTAACGCCATTATAAAACTCATGACGAAGAAGTAAAAAAATAGTGGTGTACTCCAGATCTGAGAAAGAAACTTCTTAACGACTTCAAAATTGATTTTGCTTGTCGAAAAAGAAAATTAGCTACTTTTCTGACAACCGTTGGTCAGTTGTATTTGGGATCATTGAAAGTGAGTTATATGAGAGGGAAACATAGGAAACCATTTACAGAAGGTGAATTTTTGAAATCAGTTGCCATGGCAGTTGAACTTGAAAATAAAGTATTTCGTAATATGGCACTCAGCAATGACACCATTCAACGAAGAATGGACGAACTTGGGAAGTATATAAGGAAGGAAGTGAGCATATCACTTAGCAAAAGCCCATTTTTTAGTCTGTGTTTGGATGAGAGCAACGATATCACAAAAACAAATCGAATGTTGATATGTGTAAGATATTACGACGTCGACCAAAAAGACTGCAGAGAAGTTCTTGTGCCTGACAGTAAAACTATTATCAAGTATTTTGATAATGTTGAACTTCTATTGAGGAAAGTGATCAATGTAATAAACACTAGCAGTGTATTGTCTGATTCTTTCGGATCACTATGTGAAACTAATTATGAAAAGCATAATGTGCTACTTAATTGCAATCATGCTCGATGGTTAAGTTTTGATGATAGTGTTACACGCCTTTGTGAATTATATGATGAGATTTTGCATGCACTGACCAAGAAACACAATGGTTTAGTAGAAACTTTGAGAAATCATAATGTTAGATGTTCTATTCTATTTTTGAAAGACTTTTTACCAAGGCTTAACTCTATTAATAAGCAGCTACAAAATAGGAGCCTAACAGTAGTTGATGCCATGTTTCTTGCTGATAAACTTAAAAACACGGCTAAAGACCTGGCCTCACAGGTCATTGATAATGATCTCTCCAGTTTCCCCTCTTTAGATAGTTATTTGAAAGAATTTCAGACGATGCAGTTGAAACTAACATACAAACTAAAATAACTAACATACAAACTAAAATAACTATGATTACTGAGCTTCATGAAATGGTTGAAGGATTAGAGTTTTTTAAAGCTATGTCTTTTGTTTCATTTCCTTTTCAAGAAATGAAGGCTAATGATATCAAATTAATGCAAATGAGATAATCGTCTTTTCCTGGTGTTTCATCAGTTAACTGGCAGAATGTAAAATTTTCAATGTTAGAGTTACGCAATGATGAAAAGCTTAAAAGATTTTTTGATGAAAAGACCACAACGATTGAGAAATTCTGGTGTAAGTTGTATAATTTGGATCCATTCAAAGAGATTGCCACTATTGCCATTCTTTTGTTGTCAATATTTCCAACAACAGTTTATTGTGAGAGGTCATTTAGCGTACTGCACTACATTAAGAATAAATAGAGATTGCCACTATTGCCATTCTTTTGTTGTCAATATTTCCAACAACAGTTTATTGTGAGAGGTCATTTAGTGTACTGCACTTCATTAAGAATAAATGTCGCAACATGCTGACTGATATGAATCTTGAAGCAGCTTTGAGGCTTGCTCTGGAAGAGAGAACAGTACAAGAATTCCCTTTTTCAAAACTGTTATCTGAAAAAAACAAGACTTACTTGAATAATGAATAATAAACTGATTGCCTGCACAAGAATTTCTTTTTAAATCATACCTAAAAGATGAATATAAAATTTATTGTCTCCAATCTGTTTTTATTTTTTAGATTACTTGTAATTGGAAATTTCTTGTAGGTACCTATAATTAAGCCATTTATGGAGGATGAGACCTTATTGCCACATTTTATATTGATTGTACTTAGTGCGGCCACCAGCAACATCTCGTGGCCGCTGATGCGGTCCCTGGAATAATCTGCTTAAGAACCACTGGTTTAGAATTTAAGGATATGGCTTATGATAATTAGCAATAAGAAGCACAAAAGCCGAAGAAGCTTCATAAGTTATTGGCTGTCCTCCTTCCAAACAGATAGAAGGAACGGAATCATTTTAAGTCGGCTGAGGATTCGGCACACCCATCTGGAGCCATCAGTATATTTTAGAAGGGAGCAGTGCCCGAGTGTGCTCTTTTGTGATAAACTGTTACCACTTGAGCATACTTTAGTGAACTGCTCACTTTGATGACCAGCTACTGAGATCCCATCTTGATGGAAAATCTCTAGTGCTGAGCAGTGGCGTTCCTGACGGGGGGGTTGCTGCTTGAAATCGCCCCCAGGGCCCCAAAAGGAGGGCGGCCCCAAAATGCGAAATTTAACCATTGCTGCTATGACAGGTCAAGCTAAATTTCTGAAGTTTGCATTTACAAGTGCCTTTAAAATGATCCTACAATTGCTCATATTCTAAAAATTTCCCCCCCCCCGAACCCCCCAGCTCGCTTCGCTTGCCTCCCACCCCATAAGAGGGGCCCCAGATGAGACTGTGTTCCCGGGCCCCAAAATGTCTAGGAAAGCCCCTATTGCTGAGTATCCCCAGGGTCCCAGTGTTTGAGATATTTCCATCCGTACCCTCAACTTTCCCTTACCATGAGTAGGCCTCAACATTCCCCTAAAGCAGACTAAAGAAAACAAACTTTCATTCTGAGTTCAGACACCACCTGTCGTGAAAAAACTGGATCCATTTTTTCTCGACAATCCTTCACAACGTTCAGGATAAGCGAGGGAGGGGAAGTGGTAAGTAGGCGGCAGAGTTCGTGGTTCTCATTTTTCTGTAAATATGTTCGAGTGTCATTTCCTTATTTCTTATTATCAAGCTCAGTACTTTTGTAATGCCTAGAAGTTCTCACTGCAACATGGAGCATCCATCTTGATAATTGTAATGAAAGATAATATAACTCCTCTCCATCCCGGTAAACAGCTACCCCACTACCAGCTGTGCCACCTTCCATTAAAAAACTATCTGTATAGTAATGTATCTGCTCTCCCCATATGCTATCCAACCTGTGAAGATACTAATTTTTCATCAGTGCTGGGTTTATTTCTTCATTTATTGCTCTTAACGTTGACAGTGATATCTCTGTCCCTGGTATGGTCCATGAGGCAATGCCCTTTGCATCTATCCCCATTACATCTAGGTATTCTTTCATGTTAGAACACTGCATTAGTGTCTCTCTGCGGTAACACATCCATTCTTTTATCTTTTAAGATAGCTGTGAATTAACGAATCTTTTGTTAATCTGTTATCATCTGCTGTGATGGACCTGTACAACAGGATAATTGCTACTCTTGTTATTCAGTGCTGCACTGGATATAGCCTTACCTCGTTCCTCAATATTTCGTGTCTGACCCTTTGGCCCGTATTATGCTTCTTGCAGCATTGTTCAGAATGATTTCCAGAGTATCAATATAGCTGCTATTGTAGTCAATTATTGATCATATTATTGCTGAATAAAGTTGTTCTACCACTGGTTCACTTGCACCCATAGAGCCACAGGTCACTTTCCAAGGAATGTGTACCCTTGCTGTTGATGTCTGCACTATTCTCAATCTTCATACAACTTATGGCACCTGGTTCTGAGTACGGCACCCATATACTTGTACTGGGCTACTCTCTCCATTCTTTTCCCCTGCGTGTGCACATCAAGGGATTGTGTGTACTCTTGCTTATCATCTTAGTCTTCTCAGGCAGTATGACTAATCATATGCTGTTACATAATGCTTTGAATGTCTTAATTGCCTCATTTATTCTCGTATCTGTTTGCTTGTGCTTTTACATCATCTGCATGTATGGTTATTATGATTCATGGTGTATTAATTTCCCTAATACATTCATCAGAACATCAAGAAGAGTGGGTGATAAAACCCCTCCTTGGAGTTCACTCCCACCTTGACCGAACACCTTCAAAATAGTCACAACTTATCTATCTGCAAGGTAATTCATTATCAGCTGGAGGAGTCTTCCTTCTATTATTCCTTTCAACTCGGTCAAAATTTTCATTTGACCAGCCCTATCGAATTCCCCCTTTAAATCTATGAACACTGTGTATTTTAACCCTAATGCTGCACTTACCCTATGAATACAGTTATGTGTGCTCCTCCTAGGTATGTATCCATATAAACACTTTGCAAGTTTTTTCTTAGTCAGTTAATTAAGCCTGTTTAGTAAGATTCTTCCAAACTCCTTGCACAGACATGATGTCATTGATATTGGTCGAAATTCCCCTGGTATTCTAGGTTTTGTTTTGGGCAAGGGCTGTCCTGACCACATCATGTTATGAAACTTGAGTAATAGATTCCCATTCACTGTTGTGAGGAACCTAACAGCATAATGTGCAATCTCATCTAACCCTAGTGCAGTAGACTTCCCACTCTTTAAGGATTCCTGCAGTCTAGCACTGTGATGTCTTTGTTGTCACACTTGCCTTTCTTCTTGAATGCTTCTCTTAACTTCTTTACTTTCCTCTTCTTAACTGCCACTCTAACCTTGATAAGTAAAGTATCACAGCCAGCATCAGATGCCCACTTTGTCATAATTCTAGGCTGAGACACTTCTGGCCTAAAGAATGGTTGAATTATCAGTTTTTTCAATAAAAAGGCCGGTATTCTTCACTCAACTGTTTGGTCTTAAGATCATCACATTAAAATGACGGGATTCCGTTCATATGAACCAGACTGCTTCTGGTGTACAGTGAAGTTGTTTATTCTTACTAGCCCAAAGATACTTTGTTGATGCTTTCCCATGACACCTCCAGTTCCAGGAAAAGAAGGCAGCAGTTCACCATTTACTCTGCATTTAGATGATACTCAATGAACAGATTTGTTTTATATTTCAGAGCAGGTTGTAGGACTATTAAACAAGCCAACAAAGGGGCTGTAACATGAAAATGTCCATTACATCATTGACTTCAAGTACTATTATATGAGGCTCTATCATAAGAATGGCGGCAAACTCAGTACCCAATGCACTGGAAAAGTCCAAGTCCTAGTAATGGTTAGAAAAAGTTAAGTATACCTTAGTTTAACCAGACCACTGAGCTGATTAACAGCTCTCCTAGGGGCGGCTCGAAGGATTACGTATTTTACGTGTCTAAGAACCAGTTGGTTACCTAGCAACGGGACCTACAGCTTATTGTGGAATCCGGACCACATTATACCGAGAAATGAATTTCTATCACCAGAAATAAATTCCTCTTATTCTTCATTTGCCGGCTGGAGATTCGAACTCGGGCCTAGCAGAGTGCTAGTCGAGAACTCTACAGACTCGTCCAACGAAGAACTAGTAATGGTTAGAGATTTGGTATTGCTCGTACAAAGGCAACTTGCCTGAAACTAATTTTAACTTCAAAAAATTTTTGTGTGAGTTTGCTTACGAAAGAATTTTGAACTGCCTTGTTTTTCATCATTATTCACGTAGTAGCAAACACTACATTGTACTTGAACAATTGATACTGTAGCTTTCTACTATGAACTCTATTCAAAGGTCCACTGAGGTCACTCTTGCCATTTCATTGTGGGGTGCTAACAAGATATGAATCATGTTGCAGAAACGTCTATCCTGGTTCGTCAGCCAAAGATGGTCACCCTGAGCCAAAAGAAAAAAAATCTTCACTGCACGCCCGATGTCACTGAGTGAATAACAATCTCAAATTAAAAACAAGTAAATCCAGTTTTGTTGTTAGTGAGGGGATAAAAGAATTAGGAAAGGATTTTTATGCAGACAAATTTGAAATTCTGAAGTCCCTATGATAATTCAACACCCACATGCTTTTACAGATAATTAGTTGTGGGCAATTTTATCCATGTTACGGTACTTTTGGGCAGAACCAACAATTCTGTTGATGAAGTTTTCATTACAATTAAATTATTGGAAATGGATATCTAAGCGCACTAGACCCAACAAGCTACATTTTAGAAAATAAACAGCAACCCGACAATCTCTGGTTTATTTTTAACACGAAAGAGTTCATTTTGTTTTTACATAATTTTATTCTTGCAGGAGGAGATGCATTGCATTGACACAGGTGACACTCCCAAACTTCGGTCAACGTCCAGGAGAGAGTAGCAATAATTTGAGAAAATGCAATATAATTTCTGGTGTTTCATTACGCTAAATAAATTAATAATTAAGTGAATTGCTTATGGCATGCATGCCACTTGGCCACCTCAGCAGAATCAAATGGTTGACATTATCTCTCCTCCAAATCAACGATCATCTTGCTCATGCAAGATTAAGCAGACCGGTTGTTTTTATTGGTGGAATCTCTGTCTTCAGTGACAGGATAAACCAAAACTGCCAAAGAGCGGAACCCCTATAGCTTCTAATCCACATGAAACTTCAGCAACTGTGGTCTCTCTGCTTGACTTATTATATGCTTGCAAATGGAGGTGCAGGTACGCCATTGGAAAGGACGGTTAAAGGGTAACAGGGTAACCTGAAGGTAGACGCAGTATAGAAAGGTAAATAGTTAAAGAAACTGAAGAGGGAGAGAGAGAGATGGCAACAGCAAAGGAAAAGGAGAGACAGCAAAAAATAGCAAAATGACACGAAAAGATGGGGAGGAGGAAGAAGAGAAGAATATGAAGTGTAAAAGAGAGAAACAAAAAAAAAAAACAATTGTGTTAAATCCTTTGAAAGTCATATCTGCATAAACAATGAGTTTCTCCTATAAATCGAGGTTACATATTCTGGTCAGGCTAGAAAAAGGCTTGTCTGGTATTTCCTACTGCTTTTATGAACTTGAATTAATACCTTCATCATCATAAAATCTCTCTTTTTTTCTTCTTACTCTCTCTGAAGCCATAAGAATAGACCGCACATTTATTTGCACATGGTTTTTTTTGCCAGCGACTGAAGTAATGAAAAAAATAACTAAAAAAATTAAAATGAAAATAAAAGTAATATGAATCAGTATTAAAATATCAAGAATTAAAAAAATGAGATGAAAATACAGGCAACCTCCCTCCCTGATGCGGTTACGTCCAGTTATTGCCTTCAATTTTTTCTCTACATCACTATTCTGTTTCTTTATTCCTTCCTCAGCCAAGTTTTGGGATTCTTTTCCCGCTTCTGTTTCCCCGACTCTTTAGAGCCAGTTTACTGCCTCACACAGAGAGTACCGAGGTCGGTCCCAACGGAGGGCTGAGATGGCGTGGGATGCCTTTTGGCCCGTTCCCTGAAAAATCCATCGCGACCGTCTTGACTTTATGCAGTGTGTTAGATATCTGTTGGTCAGTCGACAGGTTGGCCGCAGGCAAGCTAGAGAACAGTGTGGTGTTACAATCTCATCCTGCTGCTAAAGACTTGCTGAAAAATGCTTGATCAACACTTGATGCAGTCAGATAACTGCAATACTTATTCTCTTCAAAAATCATTCTGCATTTTTTTTAGCATTCTTTCTAAGCTCCACAACACACTGAAGCACTGCTGGGTACACTCCTGAGGAGGATGCTGAAGTATATATATATATATATATATATATATATATATATATATATATATATATATATATATATATATATATATATATATATGTATATATATATATATATATATATATATATATATATATATATATATATATATTACTATAATAAGACCAGAACAGGTAGCAAGCAAAGAACTAAATGATCAATCGAGATAGTGATATACGGATAGGCAAATGAATACTAGGGAGCCATGCACTCTTGTATCTAGTAAATTCCTGATCAGAGATACTGCGAGACTACCTCTAGCCCAGTTCCGCGAATACTTACCCGTTATCCAATTCTGATCAGAAGACATGTAGCATGAAGCTGCAGATCTGAAGAAAAGGGTTGCAACAATGTACCTTTCCCGAAAGAGAGAGAGAGAGAGAGAGAGAGAGAGAGGAAGAGAGAGAGAGAGAGAGAGAAAGAGAGAGAGAGAGAGAGAGAGAGAGAGAGAGAGAGAGGTGGGGAGGGGATGGGGCCGGTGGCTGAGAGACAGACAGAGGATAGAATAACAGAAAATCCTTTTCTGCAACATGTTTAGAGGGCTTGTGAAAGACGAGATTTGAAAATAGTTATAATCCCCCATCCCCGGCTCTCTCTCTCTCTCTCTCTCTCTCTCTCTCTCTCTCTCTCTCTCTCTCTCTCTCTCTCTCTATCTCTCTCTCTCTCTCTAGTTTATGCGCATATGTTTGTGTGTGCCAACCCAGTAATGGGTTATGTTTTTTCTTCTATAAGTTATAAAAAAATTCATTTTATTATGTCCATCATTATTATTATGCAGCGTTAGCTTCTTACTTTCATTTCTTTAAATAATTCTCTTCCAGGTAAATATCGTTGAACAGGTAAAACCTTTTTTATGAGCAGTTAACTATTAACACCAATAGACCCAGTCATGAAATATTAGTATTAGTATTATCATACAAATGGTTATATGAAATAAAAATGAAAAGTTCCATGTATAAAAAAAATGAGATAGAAAGATAATGACACATGTAGATAACTGACCAAACATGTATACAAATATGGATACATGTGCAGCAATGTACGAGCAATTTCAGACCAAGGCAATTCATTTCATAATAGTCATCCTATACTGTTTTATTTTTCCGTAAAAGAAAACTAGTGAGATGGGTATGTTGGTCATCCACACCTCCACTCATCAAACATACCAAAATTGCAGCCCTCTAGCCCCAGTAGTTTTTATTTTATTTAAGGTTAAAGTTAGCCATGATCGTGCGTCTGGCACAGCTATAGGCGCCAACAACACAGGTCACCACCGGGCTGTGGCTGAAAGTTTCATGGGCAGCGGATGAGAGTTTCAAGGGCCGTGGCTGAGAGCTTCATACAGTATGATACGCTGTACAGAAAACTCGATTGAGCCGAAGAAACTTCGGCTCATTTCTTACTTGTTATCAATTGCTGTAAAAGATATAATGCATTTTCTTTTCGTAGACAAGCCCTCCTTCTGGCTATCTCGGACATCTCGTCTCCCGTGTAACGTAGCTTGAAAATTTGAAGAAGAACATAGTTGGGTCATTTTCCAAGTTACGATAAGCGAGAGAGAGAGAGAGAGAGAGAGAGAGAGAGAGAGAGAGAGAGAGAGAGAGAGAGAGAGAGAGAGAAAATTCTTGTTTATATGATGAATGTTTCCACCTTGGGTAGGTGAGTTTTACGTCGTTGAGGTTATTTTCTTTTACTTTTCAATCATTTATTCATTATTTTTTTATGTTTTCACTGGTAGCGTGAATGTGATGTGAAAAACAGACTAAAAATCTATTTTTCACATTTATCATTTTTTCTTTTTGTTTTTTCTTCCTTTCTCAATCTCTAACTAAAATCCACCATAGTTGACTGACCACCAATCCCGAGACCACTCACAATAGAGAGAGAGAGAGAGAGAGAGAGAGAGAGAGAGAGAGAGAGAGAGAGAGGGAGTACTATTTGTACAACGAAAGATTTTAATGAAATATAAGATAAGAGAAGTGATTACTAAAGAAAACATCCTATTTTCTCTCCTTCCTCCTCCTCCTCCTCCTCCTCCTCCTCCTTCTTCTTCTTCTTCTTCTTCTTCTTCTTCTTCTTCTTCTTCTTCTTGGGATCAACTGTTTATATGCGCGAGAGAAATTCGCTGTAAAAAAATACTCAACTTGATGGCAAAGAGGAAAGTACTGAGGCATTTCCTGTTACGAAGCCACGCCTGCAAAACCCGTTAGCTCTTTTTTTTTCTTTTTAGGCACGTCACCGAGAGACAGACAGACAAAGATTTACGCGCAAGGAACATATCGTATGTGTGTAAATGTGTGTGTGAGAAAGAGAGGGGGAGAGACAGACAACGAATTAGGAGAGAGAGAGAGAGAGAGAGAGAGAGAGAGAGAGAGAGAGAGAAGAGCCATCAATAAGTCATAATTCTGTTCACGCCGATTACGACGCTGCAGTTTGCAAATGAGTCGTGAGGCAGCGTAATTGCCTTTACACATCTACTACACGTACGTGATTATGCCACCATACCTGTACCTGCGCATGCGTATCATTTTTCCGTATGTCTACATATGCAGGTACAAATGCAGTGCCCATTGTTTTGTATTTTGTGAAGGCGTCTTCATATTGGATTGGATCTATAAACTTACTGGAATTTCTTTAGCTTCGAGAGTGGCTCCCCCTCCGCCCCCACCTCCCCGCCCCCCGGCCCGCCACCCCACCCTGCTGCAGTTCACACCAGAGGTGCTCCTCAGTTTTGTTGATGCATATGATTTTCGGTTGTAGTTCGTGACACGTTACAGACTGTCACAGGAACATCTAGCTTTCATTGACGGTCACCCACCTAATTACTAATTTTTTATTAATTTCACTGGTGGATTGACCAGAACAGAATTGTAGTTAGTGTTACTCACTTGGCATTCATTCACGGCGGCCGACCCACCTCGAAGGTGCTTAGCTTTAATGGTCGAAAAAACCAGCTGTATAAGTAATGTGTCACAAATAACAGGGCGGGCAACTAAAGCGATTCCGGACCCAGAAGAATCTACAGATCCGCTGTAAACCAAGAGAGTTTAGGGCAAACTGACGGTTTTAAAACTTGTCCAGTCAGTACATAGTTAATTCCTAATGGTAAGCAATGTCAAGCAGCTAACTGATTCATCATTACTGAAAACTGGACTCACAAGAGAAGAGGTCAACAACACCGACAGTAGAGACCGGGCCAATATTTGCTGAACATCATTGGGTGGGAAAGTATATAGGTTTGCTCTACGTGTTCTGAAAGTTATTCGCATGTGCAGCCAGTCTGTGAAATACCCAAGCCCTCTTGGTTTTTCATCTATTTATTTTTGTTCTTTTCATTTTTTTTATCGCGTTTCGCTTTCTCTTCTAAGCTCATTAGCATTGATAGGTTACATGTACATAACTTGATGCTCAGGAAGTTAGTTAAAAGTAATAAGTAATTACCATAAGTAATAAGCTGCAGATGACCTCTTAGCAATGAATGTTTGGCCAATTATTCAGTTCGTATTCTGGATGATACAGTTATATGTGATTTACGATGTGATAGCGCTCACGAAGTCATGAAATTCGTGACCACCACAGAGCAAACTATTAGGCTTGCAAAGATTCTACTCCAATTTCAGGAACTGAATGTTATCCTTGTTACAACCAGTCATTTCAACATTTAATTTCTGTGATTTATGACACATGAACCTTGACCAAATCAAGTTCACAAAATTGAAAAACCTTAAATTTTAAGTGTTAGGTCAAACAACAACACCGTTTGCGCTTAATATGTATAGCTAAATCATCATGGAAGTTTGTTGAATTGCATCTTAACAGCAATGGCATGTATGTTACATATCACACAAGGCTTCTGAGAGCTAGATACAGCAGACTTAGCAAAATGTCCTTCAGAATCAATGCAATTAGCAGTGGCAGATTCCCTATTTGACCTTTCATCTCTAAGTATGACCTTACCCTATACATGCACATGGGCTTTAACGGTGGAATGTGAATGTCAGGTGAGAAGGCTATCTCATGTAGTTCAAAAGTTATGGCCAAGGAAAAAAAGAAGAAACTTCTACCTCGGCAGACAGAAGTACGTACAGAGAGAGCCCTGAACAGACGGGCAGCCAAACAGGTCAGTTACCAGATGTACCCTGATGGCTACCCAAAGGCAAAAGATATACTGTAGACACGAATAGTAGTGGAAGTAGAGGCTACGGATGACTTATACTGCCAGAGCTTTGTCTTATGCTACAGATATGCCAGTCACTTGCCTTGAGTTCTTAGATGGTTTTGATTTCAAGTTAATTAGTCAAAGTTCCTCTCACATGCCTGTGTAATCCTCGGATGAAGCTGTTCGGTAACTTTCTTTTCTTCTGACGCCAAACTTTGGAATTCTTTCTCTGTCTTGTGTTCCTATCCTTCAAAAAGCAGGTTCACCAGTTTCTTTTAGAATTAAGGTTCACACTTCTTTTTATCTTTCCACGTTTCTTCTTGCCTTCCTCGGCCCGGGACTTCCTAAAAAAAAGCACAGTAAGTAATTTACCATATGACCAACGTTTTTTGACAATATTTTCTGCCAAATTAGCACTCCTTAAGAGACGTGATATGATTTATTTATCAGTACTCCCAAAAAAGCCAACACTAAGTCAATATTTGTAGAATCAGTATCTTTGTAACTAAATCATTACACTGATATGCCATCAAGAACACTCATACAAGTCAAATAGCAATGGCAGTGCTTAAGCAGCCGATATCGAAACCTCAGAACCTTGTTTGCCATTCCAAGAACATTTTCTGGCAACAAGCGTAGTTACGTTTTCGGTATTAGCGGAGGTCATGATGTCGAGGGTTTACCGATCTACCTAGCACTT
>JANJGK010000046.1:7118086-7168086 GCA_039081455.1 Macrobrachium rosenbergii | reverse complement strand
TTCACAATGGAGTGAACTAAGACTTATTTGACTGCTATTCTTGGCATTAAATCTCGCCACGGAAGGAAAGGGCTTCTTCTTCCATTTCCCATCTGTATTCGAGGATTGTAGTAACGAGCGTATCCAACAAGTGTGGCTATTAGATATTATATATATATATATATATATATATATATATATATATATATATATATATACATATATATATATATATATATATATTTATATATATATATATATATATATATATATATATATATATATATATATATATATATATATATATATATATATATATATATATATACATATATATATATATATATATATATATATATATATATATATATATATATACATATATATATATATATATATATATATATATATATATATATATATATATATATATATATATAGATATATATATATATATATATATATATATATATATATATATATATATATATATATATATATATATATATATATATATATATTGACATGGTTTTTAGCTGGGGTCTCGTTAGATCCATGAGGCATGCTAGGGATATTACGCAACTTACCTTAGGTAACATAAAAATCTGGACCCTGGCCTTGAGGTCAGCTAATAACATATACATCAAAATATGGCTGAAGGCTTACTTCAAGAGGGGAGTGATTAGGTAAACTCTGGAGTTTAACTTAATTAATTATATTTACAAAGAAAAACACATATCAGAAGAATGGTAGCGTAATTTTGGGGACAGGCAAACACAGTCCCATGATACAAGATGAAGGAGCAAATGACTGGGGATTTGCTTGAGGAAACACATTGGGGATGCCTGCTTCAAGGGCGTTGCAGAAGATGTAGCAGTGCCACTACAAACACAAGATGATGCATAGATCCACAGCTGACTAACTCCTAATCTGCAATAGAAACACTTATGGTTACTTAACTGAAAATAGTATTGTAATGAAGGAATTGAGGAACTGCATAGAAGATGCCTAGACTGAACTCGATTCCAATAACTCGAATATTTTATGATTATGTCACACTTCACACCAATGCTTTGCAAATTAAACACCACAAATAAAAAAGCAATACAGGTTTCACTGTAGGTCTATCGCACTATGAAGAGAAAAGCAGAAAAAAAGTTGGAGACGAATAGGGACGTGACTGACAAAAATAACCTTAAATCCGGTACTTTACCTTAACCAGGATATGGAATTCCGCGTCTTATGGGGGCCAGCGAGAGGGAGGGCAAGTGAATAATGTCACAGCAAAAGGATACTCTGGTTACTGCCAGCCACGTGTTAGAATTAGTCAGGTTAATGGAACAAGGGACAGAACGTCCTTCCTGGTTCAGCTTCCGGGCAAATCTGAGTGACTGTGTCTTTCCAAGACCCTTTATAACTTTCTGTAATTACGTTTTTTCTCCTCCTAGGTGGCGTTGGGATCGCTCTGACCACATGGCAATGCGGGCACACGTGGCTCGAGTTTCAAGATGGTGGAAAGAACATGTTCAGTCCGCCAGCTGACCTGCCTCGGGCAACGATTAGTTCCAGTTGGGTCAGCACCTGGAATTTAGGGAATTTCGGCAGTCCCACGAGCAAAAGTAGATTAAAGTGGTTCCCCCCCCCCCCAGGCAGTGGTGAGAGAGAGGTTTTATAGAAGTGAATTGTGCCTACAGTGAATCATACTAAAATATTCCTAATTTTATTTGACTTATTGACTGGTGAGACGGCGTCTGAGAGGACACTCTCGACAAATAGATATATAGATAGATAGATAGGCAGATAGGCAGACATATATATATATATATATATATATATATATATATATATATATATATATATATATATATATATATATATACGCACACACACATGTATATGTAAATATATACAGAGAGAGAGAAAGAAAGAGAGACAGACAGAGAGAAAGAGAGAGAGAGATGAATTCAACATCTGATAACGGATGAACGTGCTGTGCTGCCGATGGTCCTCTGACGAATCGATGTTGGTACAGCCCCAAGAACAAGCAATACGGTTGGTTAAACATCCTCCCATCACCTGCTCCTTAAAGAATAGGAATAAGGAGAGGAAGGAAAGAACAGGGAAAAAGCTACATGCTCGACCGTGTCCGTTCAGTCGTATGACTGACTCGAGTTCACTCGATGGGATCCTCCCCCCCTCCCCCGCCCCGTTCTAACCCCCGGTTCACCACAACTCCCAGTATCCCCCCACCCCTTTCCCCCATAAAAAAATGTAAAGTCAGAAATCTTCATGGACACGCGAGCCAATAATAATAATAATAATAATAATAATAATAATAATAATAATAATAATAATAATAATAATAATAATAATCCAGAACACATCAAAATCATCCGAAAGCATATTCAATTATTTTTCTGTCTATCAGTTCTTTAAAATTCCATGAACGTCAATGATTAATTTAATAATCCGAACTGCCTCTGGTTGCAGGTTTACCTCATCATTTAGCCTACTCTTCTTTGCCTCAATCCCGTAGGGGGCAGTGCCGTCAGTTCACCTCACGTGGTGCAATTTATGCAATGCTAAATGGTGTTTGCAGCGTCCTTTCGGCCCCTGGTTATGCTCACATATTAACCTTTAACTTGACCTCAGTTCCTGCTTCCTTTCTTCGATCTTGCAGTCCAAGAGCTTGGGGTGGTTCTCAGTCTTTTTTTAGTGATGGCACCCTAACTGATGTAATCATTACCATGAATAACTTCTTATTTAGTGAATAGAATCATTATCCATACTCAAACCAAAATTAGCACACTGTACATGCACAAATATCCTGTACAAACAAAGAGCACATCATAAGAACTAGATAAACATAATTAGAGTAGACATACTGATAATAATCATGTGAAGACTTCTGAAAACTTTCTTTTATACAAATGTTCATTGAGATGATCTAGCCAAGACAAAATTCATGACAATCTTGCGGCACCCCTAGGCACTGTCTGTGGCACCCCAGGGTACCACGGCACCCAGTTTGAGAATCACTGGAGCAGACTGTTACTCCCTAGTGCTACTGGGGGTTATGTCCGAGTTCCACCTGAGATCCTTGCACTTCATAATTATCTTTTATTTTATGGATGTCTCTAACTTGCTTTCCAACCGCTCTAACTCCCTCTTGCCACTATCTTGAGCGATGAATGGCCGAAAGTGCCACAAAGCTTGACCTGACAGATTCAGTTTATTGAAATCAAATCGAACACTTGACTCGTAACTCACTCACCCACAAAATTTCGTTCAACTTCATTGGCGGCGGCATAAGTAGAGCAAAAGAGATGGACAAGCAAAATGCCTTCATGCATTGGTAATAAACCAAGAGATGAAAAAATACAACTCCCACACAGGATGAAGAGCGCTCTCATTACCTATGCTAATGGCGTTCGTGCGTGATTGGTTTCGTGCTCGTGACCTAGATGATCGATTTAGTCCTATTAGACTCGAGGCAAAACTCTAACAGGCAGAATGGCAGACGGGCTAGAGAATGAGAGACGGGTAGACTAACAAACAAGACAGGCAAACAAGAACAATTTCAGAGTATACAGTATGCATTTATATACCTATACATACATACATACATACTTATATATATACAGTACATATATATATGTATGTATATATATATATATATATATATATATATATATATATATATATATATATATATATATATATATATATATTATATAAATAATACTGAAACTCTGTCTTGTTTGTGCGTTTGAATGCACACTGGGAGTCCCAGAGGCTTCTGGGAATTCCGGAGGCTTCAAGACAATCTCCAGGCTCTGTAGCCTTTGGATTTCTTGCACAATACTAAAGAACAGAATTTTATGGAGCTGAAGACGGCTTCATAGGATCCTGGAGTCGTGAAGACATCCTCAAGAAAACGGTATAATCCAATGGGCGTTTCTCAAGGAATCGCTCAGGAGCTGGAGACGGCTTCACAGGATCCTGGAGTCTTTAAGACTTTAAGAAGACGTTATAATCAAATTGGCATTTCTCCAGGAATGCTTCAGGAGTTGAAGACGGCTTCAAAGGATCCTGGAGTCGTGAAGACGTCTTCAAGAAGTCGTTTTAATCCAATGAGCGTTTCTCCAGGAGTCCTTCTGGGAACTCCAAAGGCATCTGGGAATTCCGAAGGCTTCTGAGAATCCCGAAGGGTTCTGGGAATCCTGAAGGCTTCTGGGAATTCTGAGGGCTTCTGAGAATTCTGAAAAAACTCTGAAACATTTGTTCATTTGTTTGTTTGTTTAATAACGCGCTTCAAGATTTGCAAGGCTGCAGCAGAAGGCGCTGAAGACAGCTGGAGTCTTGAAGACTTCCTCAGGAAGCCATGATAATCCAATGGGTGTTTATCCAGGAGTTCCTCAAGAACTGAAGACGGCTTCACAGGATCCTGGAGTCATGAAGACGTTTTCAAGAAGACGGTCTATGATGTTAATCATTCAGTAATTGTATGTAGGTTATCAAAGTAGAGTTTTGCCTTGGCACATGCCTCTTTTCAGTAGCACATTTTTCTTGGATAAAGGAAGAATAGTGCTTTACTTGACTAGACGCTAAAACCCTCATCATTGAACATTGCAATTGAATGTGATCTTACAAACGCCCAGAAACTTAATTTCAGAGGCAATAGCCTGATACCCCGGCACTTTATAAAGCATTAACTGTAAGTCTATCTATGTGGAGAGCTGACGTGAATGTCCATAGCCAATATATTTGCAGCTTCTACCTTGCCCCTGATTGACTGATGTATTTGTAATGCAACATCTTGTGGATGAGCAGTATAAGCTTTCGCCAGTCACAATTAGCTTCAGAGATATCATCTGTGGATGTTTACCATCTGCTCAAAATAAAAAAAAAAGGCATGCTGAAGGATTATTGACCCTTTTGCATTGTTATTGTTATCTGTATTATGACTGCTTTTAAGATGTAACTTTTTTTATTAACTTTAGTCTTATACTGCCTGGAGATATTAAGCAAAATCCCAGACCAGTGCATTCAAGATGGCATGAACGTCGTTGGAAATACTGTAACGTTAATGGATTATATGGGGTAATAATAATGTTTTTATAGTTACCTCCAGACAGTATAGTATTTTATTAAGTACAGAAACTTTGGCTTCTCTGTTGTAGCATTCATGTGAACTTATTTCAGGTTTGCACACCTAGGGTAAGGGGGATGGCAGTGTATATTAGGTAAGATTACCATGAGATTCAAGTTATAAAGGTTTGTATCAGGCAAAACACCTTTGTTTTGGGCTTCACCAATTGGGATCAGAACTTAGATGATGACATTCTTTTCTGTCTTCTCAGCATCGTGGGTAAGATGACAGAATGGCTTGTTTTGCGTTGATTGGTGATTTCGATACTCACTATTGGATTGACTGAATTTGATTTTTCTAACTATCACCATGGATTTGAAGCTTTTGACTTTGCCTCTGAATTTAGCTGCAAGCAAATCATAAATGAGGTTACACCTAGTTCTCAATGATTTCCTGATGAGGTGGACTTCAAGGGTTATCCTAGCATGACGACTTGGTAGGGTTGGGGGTTACCCAGCTAAGGTCTGCGGTTTATGGAGTTTATGCTTCAGCCGAAAATTAATACAATTCTCCTATAAAGCATGGACATGAATGGTAGTCCACTCTCAAATCCACACTTTTTGGTGCAGATTCAACAATAACCCCAGGTCTAAACCAAATGGACGTATCATTCACAGTCCAAATGAAAATGCAACTCCTTTGGTTAATGGTTAATGTTTTTGGCAGAAAGTAGATTAAGACTCATTCTTGCTTACCTAAGATTAAACTGGCTAGACTAAATTTTTGGTCCCATGAAGTTAAACATATGCTATTTGAGCTTTGTGTAGATCAGACTGGCAATTTATTTTTTGAAGACTGCTAATTACAATGCTCCTACGACGTCTGTTGCTTTTCATAAATTTGCCAGAGGGGCATAGCACATACTGGAGAAATGATAGCTATTGCCCCACCAACTTTTGAGCATCTATTAGTAAAACACTGAATATCTATGATGAAAATCATCTGTTCACCAGTTTACAGTTTGGTTTTTGCAACAGAAATTCTTCCCTAATTATGAAGTCCATGCAATTGGTTAAGACTTTAGTGATGTTTTTAACTGTCTTAATCAAGCTGCCCTAGTGTTCAAACTTAGACGTATGAGGAGTTGGAGGAGTGTTTTGTAATATTATCAGTGAAGCTTTAACTATAGTTTCAAAGAATGGTTGTTGAGGGGTACTGTAATGACCACAAATGTAATCTCCTCGGAGTAGTATTTTTGGTCCACTGCTGTTTACGTTAAATAAAAGTGATATGGGGTTGGACCATGAAACAAACTGGTCACTCATGCAGATGATGCTATGCTTTGCAAAATAAATTGCATGCACTGGATTTTGATAAATTTAGTTCAAAGGGCAAATTACAGGGAATGACACTAAACCCTCGTAAAACACCAAGTATGACAGAGTTTTTTACTTACTACATTTCTTTAACTAGTGCAGCCCATTCAAAATTCTAGGTGTCATTTTTTAATGCATAGCCCATTTAAGAAGCATATTTACTCCATATTTTTTGCCAATAACGAAAAAAAACTGACTCATCAGAGTTATGTAAAATATTTCATAATGCTGATCATACTTTGCATTTAGATCTTCGAAGATGTTACTATCCACCGTGTAGTACAAGATATACAGAAAAATTCTAACAGTCTTGCATCTTCTCTTGTAAGGTTAAGGTGCCAACGACCAACATCCCTCAAGACGGGAGAAGGGAGGTGGAGGAAGCGAGACAAGCAGAGGTGTTTATGTAGAATGAGGTGAGCGTAGACAGTTTTCTTGATGCTCTGTCTGCCCCTGCTGTAACCAGACCATAGAATGATCTCCTTAATCGTTTAGTTGAATCATGAAAGCTTCAGAAGCTCAAACTATGGCCAATAATTGTGGTGCCTCTCTTTTTCTTATGTATTTTTTATATATTCATTTCCTTAGTTCTCAATTACTTTATCAGTACTGGGCTGTTGTCCCTGTTGGAAACTTCAGGCTTGCATCATCCTGCTTTTCCCCTTTGCTTTACACCTTGTCAGATAATAATAATAATAATAATAATAATAATAATAATAATAAAGGTATCTTGAAAATAGGAGAGTTGGGGTGTAGCGAAGGTGTGAGTAAAAGGATGCATCTACAAACTTACCAATTTATTCTTGAGAGCGGAAATGTAGTGCCTGACACGAGACGAACAAAATAGAGGTAACCATTCATTCAAGTGTGTTTGTTTGAGAATGGAAAATGGTACCTAATTCTATATACAAGTTGCAGACAGAGTTCTGACGAATATAGCTGGAAAGCTGACATTGTGTTGCTTCCAGTAGAAATGATACATTTGACATGACATGATCGTGGACGATAGTGTACATTAGAAAGAGTGTATGCTGTCGGCTGTGTTTCTTATACATTTGTGCTCGGAGTGTGTGTCGGGAGACGTTTGTTGTGAGGAGTGGATGCCCGCAGGGTATGAGTCCAGGTGACCAGGTAAGATGGACGATCGTGTAGGTCCGTGTGGGACCCTGTAGGGTTTCAGTGAAACCATAAAAAATACAATGATTTAATATGTGTTAATATAATACTGTCAGAGCCTCGATGGCTCGGTCGGTAGAGCAGCAACCTCGGACTTCATAGAAGTCTGTGGCGCGGGTTCAAATCCGCAGCCGACCGGTCAGAGAGGCGGGCACTTTGCTATCCGTGTAGACACCCCGGGATTATGTATGTAAGCAACGGATAGGTTTGCTGAAAGCAAATGGGTGTTACAGACTAATACACACACAAACAAAGCCACTCCAACATCTTCTAAAAAACATAACAGACACCTCACATGTCTTGAACTGTCAGCCTAACCGCTGCTGGGAGAAAGGGAGCTGGGGATTTGGTACGATACATATACACATGTGCTACCAGGGTCTAAGTGATGTCAGGCAGGGCAGCCGATCGAGGCTACGGTCTACCCCAATGCCAAATCAATGTCCCTCAAAAAGAAGGCATCGTGCTTACCCCATATGAAAAATGAGAAAAAGCACGTTAAACGAAGAAGAAGAAGAATATAAGACTGTCTCGGGAATGCTTGCGTCAAGTATGTTGTCCCGGTTCCACATGCAATCAGGGTAAAGTAAAGAAGAGCAGCCCTGGCAGCCCTCCCACCGTTCCTCAAGAAAACTAAGATCCTTAAGGAGAGAGACATGTCAAACAAATTCCTTACTCATGAAAAATAGAGCTAAGGGTGCAACAAAATTTAATCAAAACGGAGCAGTTACTAATTTCCTAAGACAAATAAAGACAGCAGTCACCAATAACACAGCAATCGCCAAACTCCTTTATCCAAGTAGTCAGGCTACTTCAATAGAGGGGAAAATTAGGTTGCCTTAGATGGATCATCCCTTAAATTTTAAATGATTAAATTTCTGCAAAAAAATAATTAATGGGTCTAGAACCGTTATACAGCAGCAAAGGATTGCTGAAATTCCTCAGAAAGTTAACTTAGACCAGGGGTTCCCAAACTGGGGTAAATGTACCCCCAGGGGTACATTTGCACGTTTCAGGGGGTACATTTGGTCTGAAGAAAATAATCACTACTGTACAATACATGGTGTTGTAATCTGCACTCAGATTGCACTTTTCTCAATTTCCTCGTGTTGATTAGCACAACTTTTATTTAAATTTATTGGGAGTAAGGTAATACCATTTGTTTTTTACTATTATAAACTTCACACGGCTGTATCTGCAGTGTAGATCTGTAGGACTACCTGTACCAATCCAGAAATGACAGGTACAGGACGTGTTTACCGACGCGTCAGTGTTCTTTTTTAATATTAAGCTTAATTTTTAGTGTTAGGGGTACATGGGAACCTATAAAAAAGCCCAAGGGGTACCGAGGAACAAAAGGTTTGGGAACCTCTGACTTAGACGATCTCTCAACATCCCTGCAACCCACGTTCTCTAAGGAAACAGCCCGCGAAGTCCACAGTCGATGACGGAAGGTAAAAGCCTCGGCGGTATCCAGGATAGCGAGTACCAATATAACCCATCCAGGAATTCAGGCGCACAAAAACAGGAGCTAGCCGTGGATTAGCTTACTCCATTATGTAATGTACTCTTTATATTTTATACGAGGTGAGGTCAGGTCAGTGCAAATGAGTGCTGCTTGCTTGCACCGTGGTTCGGGCGGTACTAGGGTGCTATCATAACAGGCGTGTGCATGCCGAGCTAGGGAACGTCCGCTATCCCGTTCCACCTTCTGAAAAAACAGCTTTCGGAAACATCTTTCGTCTTAGAAAAATGATTTAGTCGCAGGGACAAGAGTCTGGTCGGACCTGTATAAAAACACATAGGGAAATAATTCTATTTTGATCCGTAATTATTAAGAAATGATACTAATATAGCATCCTAAAGGTCAGTGGTGAACAAGTCTCCACAAAATCCAAGTATGTAACAAATGAATTACATACAATTTCATTTCTTTGCTCCTCACCCTAAACTGTTAAGAGTTAATTGTGTTAAAGTTCTCTACAAGAGGAAGGCAGAGTTAAGGAAAGCAAATGTCGCCCACCCACGAACCCCAGTTGATTCAGCCGGTAGATAAAAAATGACAAAATGCAGTACTGACCCTTTTCTCCTGAATGAGGTGTATCTTCTTAAATTGTTGTATAAAGCTTAGATGCATATATATACGATACACAGAAGTTTTAGAGACCTGAGGTTCACATCCACAAAGCTGCATATCTCCTAAGTAGATTAAAAGCAATTAAACAATTGAAAAGAGTAAATAAAGAAAGAAATTAATAAAACTACAATCCCAGTTGTGTTCAGAGAGAAGTCTGCCGCCGAGCGGTAGCGTACCGTTGTGGGGGGGAGGCACAGGGGGCATGTGCCCCCCCCCCCCTTATGGTCTGAGTTACTAAATGGTAGATCTAGAGGAAAAAAAGCTAAAAAAAAAAATAGAGAGAGAGCAAGATATTTGGAAAAAAAGGCAAAAGATTAACGGGATAAACCAAACAGATAATCCATCCAAGTCACAAAAGATTAACCTTAGAGAGAGAGAGAGAGAGAGAGAGAGAGAGAGAGAGAGAGAGAGAGAGAGATGGCAAACCCACTTAGGGGAAAATAGATACTTAATGAGATGGGGCTTATCAAATTAAAAAGTGGAGAGTCGCATAACATGATCGTGAAACAGCAAGATCATCTCATTACGTGTTCGTTGAAACCACTGTGTCATACTCTAAAGTCTATGGGTTGAACGACATGACTCTGCTATAGTATTTTAAGATCTGCTTCCAGCTATTGTAGGTGCTCTTAATGGAGTGCAAGAATCAACTTCGGATTAAAGATAGCATCACTTGCAGGTTTTTACCTGAATGCATTATGTAACTTTCAGTTTGTTTTTGCACTATCTGCATGTGTAGCTGTATTTGGCATTACAAGACCACTGCCTCTCCGGTTTCAGAGTCCATCAGTGGACATTGCAAAAGCATCTGAGTTGGTAGCTATATGTACACGGTCACTTATTGCCTGCCGAGACAATCGCTTCATTTTTGTATTTAAGTCTGCTGGGGAAATGGCTACTACTCTAGATCTTGCGGTGGAAGTGCCACATATATCAACTAGGCAGCAACATAGAGGGAATGTCAAAACTTCATTGCCATATGACCACTACAGAGTCAATGCCTTGTATCCTTTTGTTGACTCTGTTCTATCAGAAATGAGAACAAGGTTTCCAAAGGATCATCCTGTTCTCCAACTTCATCAGTTAATTCCATCTGTGATTGAAAATCTAAATACTGAATCTGTTGTTTCTTTACCCAACATTTATATTCAAGATCTTCCAAACCCAACTTCCCTTCGCAGTGGATTAATAATGTGGGGAAACGAGGTGGAAAAGCTACTCGGCCCATGAAAGGCCATCCACTGCCATTGCTGCTTTTAAGGCATGTACACAACTGCCTAATGTTAAGCAGGTTTTGCAATTGCTAGCACCTATAACTGTGACGACCTGTTGTGTGGAGCGCTCATTTTTAGCACTAAGGAGAATAAAAACGGACATAAGATCTACAAAGAGTGAGGAGCTGAGGAGCAGTTGGAGGGCTTAGCACCTATGGAGACTCATAATGATGTTACGATAGGGCATAAGAATCGTCGCCTTCTTCTGATTTAAGTGATGTGTCTTCATTGTTTTATTTTCAGCATTTTGCATACTGAAAGTCCAGATTTGCCATTGTTCAGCTACTGTTTATATTCCTCTTGTCTGTTGTGATCAGACACAGCATCATTTACATGATGAATAAGAGGGCACAATACAGAAGAAAAAAAATAAATGAAATACTGCAGAAGTTTTTTTTATTCCTCGTTCTGCTCAAAAAATGTGTGGGTATTAAGTGCCTGTATATTGAGGTATGAAAGTGACGTGTAATGAGATATTATATTTGATCTTAAGGGAATATAGTGAAAACTATTATTATTATTATTATTATTATTATTATTATTATTATTATTATTATTATTATTATTATTATTATTATTCCACCAAATGAAGCATTTACTGCTGGTTCTTGGATATGTCAAAAAGTGGGCCCCTCCCTCACTTACTTAATTTCTGGCTACGCTGCTGAGTTTGTGGGATTAGTTATGTACATCTGCGTGGCAAAATTTGCATGTATACCGCTCAAAGAGAATAGTTATACAACGAGTAGCGCAAGTCTGTACTGAGAAATATAAGTACATCATTATACAAGAGAGGAAAAGTGCACGAATGCGTGTAAAAAAGGAACAAAGAGAATTGTGTTTATTTACATACCATACAGTAGTTAGTCAGTGTACGTGTTTATAAAAGCGCTTGCTTGCTTTATGTGTTCAAAGATAAGTGCGAGTGAATAGAGAACTGTGTAAGTACATATGCCCGTAATGAATGTGCTTATAAAGAGAATTGGATGTTATAAGAAAATGTGAGTGTCCAGATGACGGAGAAAAGAGTAAGTACATACGTACGATCGTAGAAGATGAGTGTGTATATATACGTGCTCATAAATTGTGTATACATTTATACACAGCTAGGAATGTGTGTGTGAACGTGTATATACAGTGTAGCGCATGTGTGCTCGGACGAAGAGAAACTGGACGAAGTAAACTGGCAACAGGTCAGCGCATGACACATTTTGCATCAGCAGTCGTTGATTCCGAGTGGCTTGACAAGTTCAAGCGAGGTCACTGGCCACGCATGCGTCCTCCCTGACTCTTGCCGGCAGGGAGGGGGAAAATCACATTCCTGGCCTTTTCCAGGATAAATAACTTTTGAGGACTTCTTGGTATTTTTCCTGCTCTCTCTCTCTCTCTCTCTCTCTCTCTCTCTCTCTCTCTCTCTCTCTCTCTCTCTCTATCCTATGATTTCAGAATTTGCCACGCGAGTGAATGTGACGGAGGATCAACGTGCAATATATATATATATATATATATATATATATATATATATATATATATATATATATATATATATATATATATATATATGTGTGTGTGTGTGTGTGTGTGTGTATATATATATATAGATAGATAGATTATATATATACATATTTATATATATATGTAAATATATGAATTAGACAGGCGATATCTGTGTAATATATATATATATATATATATATATATATATATATATATATATATATATATATATATATATATATATAAATATATATATATATATATATATATATATATATATATATATGTGTGTGTGTGTGTGTGTTTGGGTGTGTGTGCAGAAGATATATTAGCAGGATTGAAGAGCACATTTATTACAGTATTATTATTATTATTATTATTATTATTATTCACTTTAACAAGTCCACCATGGAGAAAAGAAAGTCCAGACAGAGTATTAAACTCGTTTTTCATAAGATGTAAAGCCGGCGTAAACACAGTTTCATCTCTTCTTCTTGAAGGCGGAAACGACAAGAATTAAGGTCAAGTTTCCACATCCTTAGTTTCTTCTCTCTCTTTGTGTGTGTGTGTGTGTGGCGATGGATTTTCTCCTTTATGGTTTGGGAAAGCATAATTCTTCTTGGATTAACCACGAAAACAACACGCACCATACACACACACACACACACACACACACACACACACACACACACACACACACACACACACACACACACATATATATATATATATATATATATATATATATATATATATATACATATATACATACTGTATATATATATATATGCACATATATGAATTAGACAGACGATAAATGTGAAAAAAATATATATATATATATATATATATATATATATATATATATATATATATGTGTGTGTGTGTGTGTGTGTGTGTGTGTGGGTGTGGGTGTGTGTGTGTGTGTGTGTATGTGTGTGTGTGGTGCGTGTTGTTTTCGTGGTTAATCCAAGAAGAATTATGCTTTCCCAAACCATAAAGGAGAAAATCCATCGCCACACACACACACACACGCTCGCACACAAGGAGAGAGAAGAAACTAAGGATGTGGAAACTTGACCTTAATTCTTGTCGTTTCCGCCTTGAAGAAGAAGAGATGAAACTGTGTTTACGCCGGCTTTACATCTTATGAAAAACGAGTTTGATATTCTGTCAGGACTTTATTTTCTCCATGGTGGACTTGTTAAAGTGAATAATAATAATAATAATAATAATAATAATAATAATAATAATAATAATAATAATAATAATAGTAAATGTCCTCTTCAATCCTGCTAATATATCATCTGCAATCATTCCAAAAATACTACTAAAGATAATCGTATTTACTTGGACATTCATCACATCTGTACTTACTACGTCGTAAGAAATGCAACCGTTAAGGTAATTACCCTCGCTCCCTCTTTCTCTCCATCTCGCCGAGTCACTGACCTTGTTTGACTAGATTCTTACCAAGCTATCGCGAGAGAGAGAGAGAGAGAGAGAGAGAGAGAGAGAGAGCTGATGAAAGCTGTACTATCCCAGATGTTAAATAGGAAGGACAAGGTAATTGCTTCGAATTAAAAAAAGTTTGGGGGTAAGAGGAGGTGGTTGCCACGGTGGGGGCATACTGAAAATGGAGAGGGAAGGGGCAGGGGAGAGGTGAGGGCGAGAAGAAGGAATGGGTAGGATAAAGAAGAGGAGATATTTGTACCCTGAGAGGTGTGGCAGATATATTGCATAGGTGGTTTACAAAATTGTACTGTTCCCAGTTACAAAATGAAATTTCTTCGAGTGACTTCTGGTTTTAACGATGATTCTTGAATTGTTATTATTGTTATATCAGCCATAACGTTAATTCATTCATTGGTAACAAGCCAAAAAAACCATAAAATCGCCTAGCAAGCGTTTTTTTTTTATAAAATTTCTTTATGTAAAAGAAGAAATGAACTAAACTGAACCTAAATAACTAAATGAATAACATATAGTATATATATATATATATATATATATATATATATATATATATATATATATATATATATCATTAAAATGAGAAAAAACTTAATTTACCCTAGGCTCACAGCTATGAGAAGCCATAGCACAATGACTGTGGGTCCATGGTCAACTTGTGGGGTAAGATAACTCGTTGTGGTAAATGAGACAACGCAGCGACGACAAAGAGGGACCCAGATGCTCCAATCAATCAAGCAAAACATAACTGACATAACTTAAAGGAGGATATGCTTATATGCAAAACGAGGGTGTAGCTCACCTGACAATTTTCAGCAAATATTTTGAGGAAAAGGTTGCTACTAGCTCCATTAGATTTCTTACGGCGCTAGATATTTGCTTATCAGCAATGTAAGCTACACATACACACACACGTACACATATACATAGCCTACACCCACACCCGCACACCACATTCATAATATTTATCCCACTGCAAACTGGGTAAAAAATTCTCCTCCAATTTTCTATTATTTGTTAAGTCATTTGTTGTGAACAAACAACATGTCAAGGCTGTAGTTTCATGAAGTGTGGCCACACACACACACACACACACACACACACACAGACTGATATGACAGCAGTGACAGAGCAAATTTACTAAAACTCGGCCATTGACAGCTTCGTACTGGTCTCATGTCAAGGGAATGAGGGAAGTGGAATGACTTTTATAAATCCAAGTCCTAGCGAAGCTTGAATTGGACCAAGGGCAATATTAAGGCCTGAAAGCCAACAGAGTAGAGCGTGGGTGAAAAACAGTGTCACGGTAAAGCTGATATATCATGATATAGCATGATAAAGCAGGTAAAAGTTAATTGTCTGATTCAGAGGACCATGATAATAAAATAATCAAATGTTGAACTCCAGTGATTTATTAGACCATTCATTTTGCTGTTTTCTTGGTAGAAAAAGGTGAACTTGTCAGTGCTTTTCTTGTTTGAAGGAACACTGATTTCGAAAACCAAGTCAGACACAGACAAATGACAAACAGGCAACAGTTGCCGACATGGTAAAATGCAAGGAGGTTCGTTTGATCTGGGAGAAGCTAAGGCTCAGAAATAGTTTGAGGACAACCACAGAATTTCCCTCACACAGTTCCAACTTAAAACTACACAGTACCATTCAGAAGAGAGCATACCTTTGTCTGGGTCACTCAAGAGTGAACAAATTTAGATTTATACGTCAATGTATAAATTTATTGTAGTGTGCAGTGCATGGGGAAAAAATCAGCAATTTTGAAAGACACCAAAATTATGAAAACAGCTATACAGCATTAAAACTGTCATCGCCTTTGTTTCATAATGGGCGAGATAGTTTGAAGAGCAACAAACTCGTAGCTGATACCTATCGAAAGTTAAAGTGTATCCACACTGCAGTAAAACATGTCATAAACACAAGTCGATCACTTATTACACGCATCAAAAACAAGTCGAATACAAGTCAGCTACCTATTGGTAGTCCCAACCAGTGCTTCATTCGATTATCCAGCATTTGCCAAAGAATCTTTCTCCATTTAAGGATGTTGACTTGTTTTCAACCTACTTGTGATGTAGATGCGATACAATGCCAACGTGCGTTTAGGACACGTTTTAGCATTGTGTGGACCTAACCTTATTCGTCTCAAGAAGGTCACCTCAGGAATACATCTGACAAGTTACATCAAAATCTGTCCCACCGTCTTTTAGGAATCTTGGAAAACACACAAACAGCCCACTTTCTCACACACGTACTGAGTCGATGCAATTTCTTTCAAGCAATTAGGCTCAGATAGTCTTTGGGGAGCTATTGGTCCTTTTAGGACGCCTAAAAATCACATAGAAATTTGTGGAAAACTTTATAATGTTTAGTCTATGATGATGAGATGTTGATAATAAACCTTGTTATTTTTAGATAAAAGGGCAAATGGAACGGGCAACCGAGTGCCCTTTTCTAGCCCAAACCTGAAGAAAACAAGAAGAGGAAAACCTGACAGACCTACATCTTGAAGGGAATAAGGCTGCGAAAGGGTCAAAGAATGGCAACAAAAAGTAATTTCCAAATTAGTGAACAACTGGTGTTCTGATATGTGGCAGCATACGCTCTTGCCAGATGGAATTTTGGCGTCACAAGCTTTCGTGACTCGTGTTAGATGTGAGCCTTTGCGTCTGATGACTGTACCTGGTTTTGTAGCCATTTTTCATAACAGATATCTTAGAAAATACGGGAATCCTTTGTCCCCAGTGTAATACTAGATTCCACACACGCACACACACACACATACATACATACATACATACATACATATATATAAATATATATATATATATATATATATATATATATATATATATATATATATATATATATATATATATATATATATGTGTGTATGTATGTATGTATGTATGTATGACTATGAAATATTTTCTGTTAAAACAGAATTCCATCAAATATAGGGGAGCCCATGGGAACGCCAAAATGTGGAAAATAACGGCTATATTTCAGAGACTAAACTGTCTGTCCTCTCAGGCAAATAGTAAACGAGAAAAAAGTTACAGAAAAGCAGTATTTATATCAGAGGATCCATAGGTCCGTCGTTAAGTCACTCCAGTTGACAATATCTCTTTAATCTTCTTGATCACTGGTTAGAGAAAGATTTTATCTATAACATCTGAATCCCAGGCGCCTCTTGAGAGATTCATTGCATTTCTTTTTTTAATCAAGGCTGATTCCACCATCTGGCTTTTGAACCGACAATTAATGCTATAAATTATATGAGACATATTCCAGTTTATTCTGTGGTTATGGTTATTTATGTGGTCAAATATAGCTGAGCTCTGTTGTCTTATCTAACTGAACGTTTATGGTGTATTAATCTTTGGGAGAGTGATTTGCCTGTGAAACAATATAAGATTGGTCACAGTCGAGGCAAGGGATTTCGTAAACTCCTGTGTCTTTGGGGACTGGTTTTTGTTGGAAGTTAATTAGGGATTTGCCTAAGGTATCTGGGTAGGTAAAAACAAAAGGGTTAGAGTTTTCAAGTGTCTGTGTCAATGTCTTAACCTGTCCAGGTGTGGGGTTTTTATTTTATTGTTGTGGGTCTCTCTGGTCTTGTTATGGCGCGGGGGGGGGGGGGGGCAGAAAATAGTGTTTGCTTTGTGGATCGATTTCTCAGTTAAATGGTCAGGATACTTTAAAGATGACAGCTGCTTATGGATTAGTTCAATTTCCTTTTCCAGGAGGTCAGGGGAGCAAATCCGCAAAGCTCTTAAGAATAAATTGCTGGCTACGCCAATTTTGATAGAGATGTCATGATAGCTATAAAAATGGATGTATGACAGAGAGAATGTTGGTTTCCTGTATGTGGTAAATTTGTATTCTGTCGTGTCTCTAATTATTAAAACGTCAAGAAAAGGAATTTTGTCGTCTGTTTCCCATTCAACTTTAAATTTGATGCTAGGCACTAATGCATGTAATTTTAAAAGAAATTCATTGAAATTGCCCCACTCATTATCCCAAAATGTTAAGATATCATCTACATATCTCATCCATAGCATGTCTTTTATGGCCTTCCCAAAACTCGTAAAGATAATCTTCGATTCAGACCGATCATCTCATGTGCTGGAGCTTTCAATTATAAAATTTCTAAGTGTTAGCTGGCCTCCTTTCCCCTTTCTTAGGCTCATTTTCTTCCAGACACGTTAAACATTCTGAAGATTTCTGTCACAAATTCAAAGAAGCATGCATACCACTTCACAACATAAAACTTCTACGTTTAGATGTAGATTCCTTGTTCACAAAAGTACCAGTACAGGACGTTCTACAGCCTTTGAGGGAAAAGTTAGCCCCTATTCAGATCATTTCCCAATAGCCCTAGATAAAATGATAAAGTTAGTTGAATTATGCATATCAAATAACTTCTTTTCATTCGGGGAGTCATTCTGTGAATAAAAATTCGGGTGCAGCGTGGGCAGCCCTTTAAGTCCTGTTTTAGCCAATTTGTACATGGAATATTTTGAGACTGTAATTATAAACGCAATAAAACCTAAAAACATGCTATGGATGAGATATGTAGATGATATCTGAACATTTTGAGATAATAAGTGGGCAATTTCAATGAATTTCTTTCAAAATTAAATGCATTAGTGCCTAGCATCAAATTTAAAGTTGAATGGGAAACAGACAACAAAATTCCTTTTCTTGACGTTTTAATAATTAGAGACACGACAGAATACAAATTTACCATATACAGAAAACCAACTTTCTCTCTGTCATACATCCATTTTTATACCTATCATGATCTCTATCAAGATTGGCGTAGCCAGCAATTTACTCTTAAGAGCCTTACGGATTTGCTTCCCGGATCTCCTGGAAAAGGAAATTGAACTAATCCGTAAGCAGCTGTCATCTTTAAAGTACCCTGACCATTTAACTGAGAAATCGATCCACAAAGCAAACACTATTTTCTACCGTCCCCCCCATAACAAGACCAGAGAGACCCACAACAATAAAATAAAAATCCCACACCTGGAAGGATTAAGACATTGACACAGACACTTGGAAACTCTAACCCTTTTGCTTTTACCTACCCAAATACCGTAGCCAAATCCCTGATTAACGTCCAACAAAAAACCAGTCCCCAAAGACACAGGAGTCCATGAAATCCCTTGCCTCGACTGTGACCAATCTTTTATCGGCTTCACAGGCAAATCACTCCTCCAAAGATTAATACACCATAAACGTTCAGTTATGTACGACAACAGAGCTCAGCTATTTTTAACCCCATAAATAGCAATAACCTCAGAATAAACTAGAATATGTCTTGTATTATTTATAGCAGCAATTGTCGGTTCAAAAGCCAGGTGGTGGAATCAGCCTTGATTTAACAAAGAAATGCAATGAATCTCTCAAAAGACGCCTGGAATTCAGATATAATAGATAAAATCTTCCTCTAACCAACGATCAAGAAGATTAAAGAGAAATTGTCAACAGGAGTGACTTAACAGTTGACCTATGGATCTTCTGGTATAAATGCCACTTTTCTGTAACTTTTTCACATTTACTATTTGCCTGAGGAGAGAGACAGTTTAGTCTCTGAAATATAGCCTTTATTTTCCACATTTTGGCGTTTCTATGGGCTCTCTTATATTTGATATATATATATATATATATATATATATATATATATATATATATATATATATATATATATCTCCATGGACTTGCCGTCGTCTAGCTGGGGTTAGCCTCTCTTACAATTGGCTCCAATACACTAGTGCATATGAAAATCAATTGATTATTTTCACCAGCTCTACTCTGTAAGAAGACAACAGATATCATGCGATGGATTCTTACGTTCCATGTCCGAAACTTTAAGGTGATGGGGCGATTCTACATTTCATTCTCAAGCTGATATTTAGAGTTTTCGGGGTATTACATAGTTAACAAATCAGGGGATCTAGAAAATAGTGGTCAGTTTTATAAGGTTTGTGTCTTTCCACACACGTATAAAGCGAGAAGGAGAATGATCCTCATTAGGGGAAGATGAAACAAAAATACAGAAGAAGAGCACAAGTTCTAGATCAAATAAAATCTATTATATATCTATATCTATCTATATATATATGTGTGTGTGAGTGTGTGTGTGTGTATTTTATATCAAGGCATTTTCCAAGTAGTACTTCTGCATATCTAAATCACAAGTCATTGTGATTATATTCACACTGACTCGTAATTATATATCTATATATATATATATATATATATATATATATATATATATATATATATATATATATATATACATATATTGTATATATATAAATATATATACATATATATAATATATTTTACATATACATATATTTATATATATATAAATATTTACAAATGTAAAATATTATATATATATTATATATATGTATATATATATTTATATATACATACAGCATACACACACACACACACACACACACATATATATATATATATATATATATATATATATATATATATATATATATATATATATATATATATATATAATTACGAGTCTGTGTGAAGATAATCACAATGACTGAATGATTGAAATATGCAGAAGTACTACTTGGAAAATGCCTTAGATATAAAATACCTTGAAAACTCTAAAAATCAGCTAGAGAATGAAATGTAGAATCGCCCCATCACCTTAAAGATTCGGACATGGAAGCTAAGAATCCATCACATGATATCTGTTGTCTTCTTACAAAGTAGAACTGGCGAATATAATCAATAAATTTTTATATGCACTAGTGTATTGGAGCCAATTGTAAGAGAGGCTAACCCCTAGCTAGACGACGGCAAGTCCAGGCGGATACATATATATATATATATATATATATATATATATATATATATATATATATATATATATATATATGTATGTATGTATGTATGTATGTATGTATATATATATGTATATATATTTATATATGTATATATATATAAATATATATATATATATATACATATATATACGTATATATATATATATATATATATATATATATATATATATATATATATATATATATATATATACGGTATATTACGAGTCAGTGTGAATATAATCTCAATGACTTGTGATTTAAATTTAATATGCTGATGTACTACTTAGAAAATGCCTTAGATATACAATACACACACACACACACACACACACACACACATATATATATATATATATATATATATATATATATATATATATATATATATATATATATATGTTTGGCTACTAACAGACTGATGAGAAATGTGAAAGTAAGTTTACGAAAAAGCTCGTATAATTGACAGATGACATACAAATACCCCAAAAGAATGGGAATTATAAAGGAACAGACGCACCTGGAATCCAACACAGTTGAAGAATTAGTGGACCTACCAAAACATAAAAGATATATCCTTAAACATTTTTGAGGGGGTTTTACAAAAGATTAAGCCTAGCTGGCTCGGAAACATGGAGGAGCCAATTTAAGGATTATACAGGGGAAGAGATTGACCACCAAAAATGACCTCGGAATGAATAAGCTGATTACATATTTATAAAATACAATCCTTAATACATTCTCCTTTTGGCAAACAATAACAGTTAAAGAACAAAGTGAGGCTGAAATGTATTGCAGTGAACTCCATGTCACCATTTGGAAAGATGCCCAGTTGCCCACCCAGGAAGCCTCCCTTGACAGGATACAACTTTACTGCCAAAGGCTTCAGGGTCTGCAATCGAAAAATATGATAGAGATGTGGATCCATTAAATGGGTATAAAAGACAGTTCATCAACAGGGTATTGAACGCTCCTATCAACACTCCTATCATTCAACCCTTATCCTGTATATCCTTTTGCACTTCCAATATTAAGTCTCTTCCTTTTCTGTTCCTCTTTCACAGCATCTTTCAAACCCTTTCCAGGTGTTCTTCCCATACTCCTCCTCTCTACTGTGCATTGTTTTCTCTAACCACTGTTTCCATTTTCTCCCCATCACCACATTTAATTGGGGTTTTTGGAGAAGTTGTTGTGATGTGGAGAAAAAATACATATGTAGCCTATATACATACATATATATATATATATATATATATATATATATATATATATATATATCTTTTTATATTGTATATATGTATATATATGTTACAGTCAACATGAGTAATCAGTCATTACGCGTAATGACTGAAATTTCAGTCATCACGCGTAATGCACTTAGGGACATTTGATCCCCCCAGGAGCTAGTACTAAACACGGCGAAATACATTTGACCCCCCAGGGACTAGTACTAAACCCGGCGAAACAGTGTAGGTGACTCACTGTTCCGCCGTGTTTAGTACTAGCCCCTTGGGGGATCAAATGTCCCCTAAGTGCATTACGCGTGATGACTGAAATTTCAGTCATTACACGTAATGACTGATTACGCATGTTGACTGTAACATATATAAATATAAATATATGTATATATATAAGTATATATATACATATATATGTATATATATGCATATATATATATATATACATATATATATATATATATATATATATATATATATATATATATACATATAAATATATATATATATATATATATATATATATATATATATATATATATATATATTTATATATTGATTCAACTTCAGTTATTTGCTATTTTCTTATTTTTATTACATTCTATTAAAGGGCTGTTTTAGAAGAATATTTGCGCATTTTCAGTAACAGCGTAATCATACTTTACACTCACTATATAAAAAAAGATATATCCTTAAACATTTTTTAATGTATAAAAGTTTTAATCTAAGGATAATCAACAAGTAATATAATAATAATAATAATAATAATAATAATAATAATAATAATAATAATAATAATAATAATAAGAAGAAGAAGAAGAAGAAGAAGAAGAAGAAGAAGAAGAAGAAGAAGAAGAAGAAGAAGAAGAAGAAGAGGAAGAAGAAGAACGCCCCTCATAAGGAAGACTATATACTGTAAATGTGAAGGAAGACGTAATTGTTTTGGCAAGACCTGATGCGTCCACGAAGATGATGACCCCTAATGACCAGTGTGACATCGAGAATGGTTCAGCCGCAAAACCAGCCCCGTTGAGAATGCCCGAGGGAGATGGATAGAAACATATACTGTATTATTCTCTATCTATCTGTCTATCTTGATACAGAGCTGAGGCCAGTTCGGGTCCTGTTCTCCCACTGGAAATCGAGTCTAAAAAAAATAAAAGGATATTTACGTTGGTTGTCGGTTCGGCGGGAAAGAATCACCTGAGGAGGTCCTGGAGAGGAGGAATTCGTGTGGGGAGGTAGGGGAGGAGGTGGGCGAGGGAGAGGGCCAGACAGGAGAGGAAGGGGGAGTGCCTAAAGGTGGGTACCTGAAGGATTTAAAGTGAGAGTTCGAAGGGCCGAGTGCCTTCACTCCTTCTTCAGTCGGCGTCTAGACTCGTGCTAGTGAATACACGCGACGTTGAGCGAACTGTTGAGTCCAGACCCACTTCCAGCCTTGCATTGCCGAACAGCTTCTTCTTCCTCCTCCCCTTCATCTTCTTCTTCTTTTCCTTCTCGCCGGCCAAAGAGAAGTCTTGATTTGGAGACTCTTTCGACCGGAAGTCCCCTCTGCTAAGTAGAAACTTCAGGAAGTATCTGGTTTCTTCTATAAACTTTCCTAGAGCCCTGAATTCCTACCCTAGAGAGCATCCAGAAGTATAAGTACCGCTATTTGCTTTACCAGGTATGTATCTGTTGCCTTTGAGTTTCCCGTTCATTCCACATTTCAGTTGTCTTTGCATTTTTCCACTTGGTCATTCTAGCGCGGTTTTATTTTGAAGGACTGAATTCCTTCATGCGTAGAAGAACAAAACTATGACTTATTTGTGTTCGATCAGTAAACTGTGCTTCTGTTATTTTCAAAGGCTTATATGTAAACACAATAAATATATTAATATGAAAATTATCATATGCATAGAATATCTAAAATGCTAGTTTTTAATATAATCAACTCCCCACATACTTTCGTCACGTTCAAATAAACTCTAAGGAGAATTTACTTTCAATGACTGAGAACTTCAGTTAGACTACAAACACATGCAACATCATTCAGCAATTTATTTCCGGTATTTTGATGATATCTCTATGCATACATTCTAAGATATAAATCCATAAGCACCTTAGTTGTGGTAGATCATAAGAATTTTTTTTATAATATTTGAACTGGGGATATATATATATGTATATATATATATATATATATATATATATATATATATATATATATATATATATATATATATACATTATATATATATGTATGTGTGTATGTGCGTGTATTTTTGTGTAAATCCTACTCTGTTAGATTACAATAAAAATTCTTCAAATGTTTATATATATATATATATATATATATATATATATATATATATATATATATATATATATATATATATATATATATATATATATCGTACACTGATAGATTTATGGCAAAAGAAACATACACACACATGCACACACACATATATGTATGCAGCATATATATATATATACATATATATATATATATATATATATATATATATATATATATATATATATGTATACATATATATATCATGAACTGATAGATTTATAATAAAAGACAAACACAAACACACACATACACACTTATATGTATATGTATAAATATATGTATATATGTATGTGTATATATTTACATATATATATATATATATATATATATATATATATATATATATATATATATATATATATATATATATATAGATGCGAGTGTGTCGGTTAATTTCTACTTGTATCATCTTAATCTCAAAAAACACAAAATGGTTAATAATTGCTAGTTCATCATTCCGTTTAACATAACCTGACTATAATATCTGATGAGAAAGTAATAATTATTCTTTAATTTGTTATTTTAGCAATTCAAGCGCTACAGAGCCGAAAAACTCTCTAATGTGTCAAAGAATCTTCATTAAATTCTGATGGTTAGCTGATCTGAAGCAAGTTTAGTTTGACTGTAAAATAAGTCTACTATGTCATGGGTGTTCGTGAATGATCAATGAGCCGTATTGATTAGAGGAAAGAGCCATATTGCTAACATGTTGGTGAAATAAACCGGAAACTTTTGTACTGAGCGTGCTTGTTAGGACAGAAATGCAAAATTTTCTGAGTGCTCTATGTAAAAGTTGAGAGAAATATTGGATGTGGATTGAACTGTGTAGCAAAAGAGTTGATGTTATTCAGGATCAGGATTTGTTGGTGAAATAAATTTGAAACATTCTGGGGTTTTCGCAAATGTTAACAGACTTGGTGGTAATGGGTTGGTGCAATATTGCTTTAATTTTCGTGATATTCTGGGTCTGAATGGGGCCAAGTTTGTGGAGGAAATAAAACCGAGTATGTCTGAAGGATTTCTGGTTATGTTTATGCAGATGTTAGAAATAGGATAAGCCTGCATTGTTTAAATTTTGGTGCTTTTTTGCATACATTAGGGTTAACTTGTTTGTTATTTAACTTGTTTGTTAAATAAATCTTAAACTTTACAATAGATTTTCATGTTTCCAGAGCTGTTTGTGTGGGTCAGAGACATATTGTCGAATTCTGGTAGAAATTCAGGTTTTGATTTGGCTTTGGGCATGACTTCCAAGAACTTCTGGGTTTTATTCCATCCCTATTCTCTTGGCCTCACTACATTCAAGATGTCACAATCCTTCCATATATAGACTGGAATGAATAAATTCAGGGGTTAATTTATTATGGATTCTCATGAGAGCTTTGTCTTCTCTGAATTTGTCTTTCTCACAGTTCGTCTCGATCTCTCCGTAAAATGACCCAAACCTACCAATAGAATTCCTTCAAAGTTTTCAGATACTATTTGCTGTCCAGAACTCAATTGCTTAAGTTTTGGACAAATCCCAGACTTGGTTACGGACCAAGGAAGACTATTGACTTTTGCCATTATCTGAATCAGTGGGAAAATATAACCTTCTGGTCACAAAATAATCTATTTTTTCATATCTGCCAGATCTCATTTATTTTTCTCCCTAAGTTCTCATTGCGTTGTTTTGCATGTTTTTGTGTGTACGAGTTACATGTGCGAAATACAAAGCGTACATTTTATTAGTCCATAAGGGATAACATCGTATTCCACGAAACACAACCCTAAATATGATTAGTCTTAGACTCGACGCCAACCAGATCCATCTCTTTCCCACAATTAGAGCAGAATCGTTTTCTTTTCGGCCATCCATCATTCAAGATCTCAGCTGAGTTGCCACTTAGCCTATTATATTACAATACGAACGCACACTCACTATCTTGCCAAATACATTAATATTATATTTCATAGATAATTTTTCATCCATAAATGATACCTCTACAATTACTTGTACATTTTTAGAAATCCATTTTTTCTTGAGAAAATAGACGGGTTTTGAACTTCCCAGTAGAGAGAGAGACAATACCAAACAGGAAGTAAACAGCCGTTAAAGTGACTGATGGTGCGGGCGTTGACTCCACACCTTGCGTGAAGAGTACGGCGTGGAATTAAGATTCGCTGTCATTTAGATTATGATATGATCATCAAGAGTTTATCTAAATCTCTAAGGTGTAACTTACACTAATGGCCCAGATAGCGCTATACGTATGAGAAATAAACAAGTGAAAAATGCGCCGAAGTTTCTTCGGCGCAATCGAGTTTTCAGTAAAGCGCGTAATGCTGTATGAAACTCTCAGCCACGGCCCATGAAACTCTCAGCCGCGGCCTATGAAACTTCTGCCATAGCCCGGTGGCGGCTAACTTTAACCTTAAATAAAATAAAAAATACTGAGGCTAGAGGGCTGCAATTTGGTAATTTGATGAATGGAGGGTGGATGATCAACATACCAGTTTGCATCCCTCTAGCCTCAGTAGTTTTTAGGATCTAAGAGCGAACAGAAAAAGTGCGACGGACAGACAAATAGCCATCTCAATAGTTTTCTTTTACAGAAAACTAAAGCTCATTAAAGTCTGGAACACTATATTTCATATATAATATAATAAGCAATCAGCTAACTTTGTTTTGATAACCAAAATATATTCTTTGACTGACAAAACTGTAGATTGTTTAAAATGTGCAGAAATCACTGAAATCAACTTTACATGCGGACATAGAACTAGTGCGTGCTACTCGCTTCATGTGGGATCTGCCTCGCCATTCTGTTCAGGTGTCATGACGCCACCGCCCTCACTTGTCTCACTCAGTGATGGTTGTAAAGGCGTGTGTTCCTCTTCCTCTTGTTTTGATGTTGTTTCGCTATTGGTCCTGTCTCTGTTGTTTCACTTTTCATGCTGAATATGAGCATTATATTCAGTAGAAGAATGATTTGTAAGTTGATAATAATAATAATAATAATAATAATAATAATAATAATAATAATAATAATAATAATAATATCCGTTTTTATTACACATTTTCTTTATATAGCATTAATTTTCTTCTTCTTGTGTGTGACGTTAGTAAGATACAGCTGCCCTATAGCAAAGTCAGTTAAGTGGCCGAGGTGGGCACGAGTGAGTATGGATGGGCATGAATGCTGACAACAAACTCAGTTGCATCATTTGTCTTCCTGGTGGTTGAAAAAGCCATCATATTTTCGATATATTTCAGGAAGAATTGAAAAAGTATTTTCACTGAATACTTGGCAACATATCGATCCAAATATTAAAGTGAATTCCAAATGAGTAATTAGCCATGATGACGTCTCAGTAGTACCAAGGATCTGGACGTCCACATTAGGACTCCCCTTACCCTTGCCATCATATAAACTTCCAGCAAGTGCCCGGACTGGCATGGGGTGTCCATTATTAAACCACCTACCAACACCAACTATAAAGACATGTTAAGCAAGTTTGAGTCATTCTTTCTTTCAGAAATAGGAAATCAAACATTCACATGACATAAATATTCTTCTGGCATTCATTCCACAGAGATGTAAAGTTGGAGATTCTCACATCTGTATAAAGTTTATTCGCTTTTTTCATTTATTCTGTATTGTCGGCAAATAACAGGACATTCTCTTGTGCACACAATAATATTCAATTCTTTATTCTACTCTGGGTATAATAAATTAGAACATCCACGTATAAAGCACAGTAATCAGGAAGTAAGGCCATTGTAGACGAGATGTTGGACATTCATAAGTATAACATTTATAATCGGGATGTCGGCACTTTTGTGCCTTCTAAGAAAGGATGTTGGACATAATAGATCATTCATTCAGTCAATACAGTAAGTGGTGGGTCAGACATACACTCATCGGGACACTAATGAAAATATTGATGGCGTTTTAACTTAGCTCAAAAATTGGCAAAACCTTAAGTTCTAAGTTGTTTGTTAAGAGATTCAATTGTCTAAGAAGGATTAATTGTATGGTAGAATATTTTGCATGAAAACAACATAATGCATTGCCTTGAGTCAACCGAGGTGTACTGGATTTTCAGGGAACGTACATAAATCCCTTCCGCTCGTCAAGTCATGGGATCGCACGCTGCTTATTCAGTTGCGAGCTGAACACACCATTGCCAGAGAGAGAGACAGACAGACAAACAAAGAAGGCCAAAGAGAAGGTAGAGGGTATTGCAGCAACGGGAATGTCTTTCGTCTTTGTGTGAGAAGAAATTCGAAATCAAAGTCATTAGGGTTGCCTCCAGGCATGTAGCTTAAAGTAAACAGTTAATGGCTAAGTTTAGTGAACGTAATCCTGCCTTGAATAATTCCGCACGCCATTGGAAGACGTGATAATATTGGTAGCCAACAGCGCATGGAGCTTACATCGGGTACAGGTTTTTATACTCCTCGATAAAGACATAAAATTACATTCTTTATGCGCTGGAATTCTCAAAGAGAGAGAGAGAGAGAGAGAGAGAGAGAGAGAGAGAGAGAGAGAGAGAGAGAGAGAGAGAGAGAGAGAGAGAGAGAGAGAGAGAGATGGGCTTCTCAAATTAAATTCATGAGGAAATTGAATTCCGCTGGTCCGATCTCACGTCCACCAGGGTCGATTTCCTAATTAAAACCTTTTGACTGAAAAAGAAAGGTGAGCATTCATTGCTCTTCTAGTTGCACTATTGAGGGGCGAGGGCTTGAGTGAGGTCGGGAGTTCGGAGGATAAAACGAAGAATCAACAGTTGCCAGACAGGGCGACATGAGACCCACCTTGGCCGAGGTCAACGGCCTGCAGAGAGGGCCAAGTTACCACCTCTCTCTCTCTCTCTCTCTCTCTCTCTCTCTCTCTCTCTCTCTCTCTCTTCATTGTTGCATCTTTCTTAGTGTATCTTCCTTTCGATTTCTATAGGTTTTTATATCTCCATCTCTGTATCTCTCTTTTTATGGCTTGTATTTGTCTTTTTCTCATCTTCGACACTGATGAACAGAAATTTCCATTGCTAACAGAAATTTAGCCTTCCCTCTTTTCTGTCTTGCCAGACTAATGGAGATTTCCAGTTCTATGATTAAGTTCTTTTTTCGATTGGCAAATAGGAACGCTGTAAAATCAGCAGAGAAAATCTAAGAATCCGAATAAATATATCAGCAACAAATGAGACTCAGCCTCTTCACGATGGGAACACCCAGGGAGATCCAGTCAGCGTGGAGGAAGGTGGAAACACTCTACGGATGCTTCACGCCATGTTAGCATCGGCCATCAGGCCATTCACCTCTTGGGAACACTGTGCGATAACTGGAAACCAGAATCCTGCTGGAACTGAAGCTTACTAGTGCTTCCTAACTGAGCCAAAGACAAATAGATCAAGAGGAGCGTTAATAACATGACGCACAAGTTCTTCATCATTTTTCTAGAAAGAGCATCATGGTGCGAAGCTGGCTGACATGAGAGGTCTTCCATTATACGCCAAGATATGATGATAAATAGCAAGACCTTGATCAACAATATCCTCAAGGCAGTTCGATAACCCGTTAACGGAATTCCGCGGGTTCTTGAGCGTTTACCACGTAAAACTGGTTTTCGATTCAAACATTCAAATACAGGAAGTTGTCGTAAGAATTTTTAAAACGCAGTTCGTATTTGCTTCAAAATTTACGGGGCTGTAATATGATTAAATAGAATTAAATTGTCCACATCCTGCTTAGTAATATTTACCTATATCTAGACTGATATCCTCATTACCAATCTTTGTTCATTTGCATTTGTTTGTTATTTTGCTCTCTTCGTTTTACATTTTCCACACGAACGTTTTATTCTGCAGAAAGTGGCATTACAAAGGACTGCTCCATAATCATTCTTGCTTCAATAATAATAATAATAATAATAATAACAACAATAATAATAATAATGATAATAATAATAATAATCCAGCGCAGTGTCGACTGTGCTTTTATCAGCTCGAAATAAAAACACACAAATAATCTTTTGAAACTGGTAATTTACCTGAAACATATTTTTTATCCTTTCATGGGGGCCTATTTCAGTCCGTGCTGGTCCAAGAAAAGTTTCAACAAAAGCGACAAATTCCTAAAAAGTGATAAGTACAGTCATGACAGACAGAGAAAAGGAGCTTGCCTGAGAGCGACCTCACGGAGTCCCGTTGTATAAGGAGCGTTCCCTCCCATGAAGAATGACCTTGGAATAGCGGTTATTGCATCTTCTCTTTAGTTATTCAGGCGAGAGAGAGAGAGAGAGAGAGTCTTAAGCTCGGTAAAACTGTGAAAGAAGTTATGGCTGTATTTCATCCGATTCTTTTGTCGATTTTTCGTTAATGTTATTTGCAAGTATTAGATATAATTGCTCCCCGTTTTCTGGTAAATGGCTTAATGATATTAAAGAATTTATCATTTATTGTACCGTATAAACTCTCTCTCTTTCAGATTTACCCAGCTCTCTCTCTCTCTCTCTCTCTCTCTCTCTCTCTCTCTCTCTCTCTCTCTCTCTCTCTCTCTCTCTCAAAACTGGCCAAGTTCTTTGAACCAGATATATAATATCTCTTGCGAACTTTTCCCTCTCTTAATCATACCCACCTCTTTCAACCAGGCCCCCCACATTCTCTCTCTCTCTCTCTCTCTCTCTCTCTCTCTCTCTCTCTCTCTCTCTCTCTCTCACAACCCAAACCAGCTCTCTCAACCTGCCATGCGAGTTATGGACAACTGTAAACGCATCTACCTATTTTAATCCAACCGGTTTAACAAAAATAAGATCCACTCAGAGAAACTGATGCTGTCGACAGTCTCGATCACATTCTTGCCTTCTGTTTCTTTCTCCTTTTCTCTAGGCTTCATTCATACCCTCTTTATCACCTTGTCCTAATTTCCATTCCTTTCTTTATTCTCCGTTCTTCGTTTTCTTCCGTCAGCGAGGGTGGACGGCGGTTACGTGTAATCCCGTGGCTGTCCTGGGCTCTGTTTGTTCGTTTGTCTTCTTCTCACCTGATACCAGTCTCCCTGTCTTTTCTTACTACGTTCTTTGGCCCAGCTTACCTCGTTTTATGTGTCCTCTTCTTCTCATTCCTTAGCGTTTCATTGTTATTTCTTTCCCTCTTCATTTACTGCAAATCAACCCCTTCCTTTTTGCCTCATGCCGATCTACATCCCTATCACATTATTCCAACCTCAATTCCTTCATGACCTCAGAACCTCTGTAAACTTGTTCTTTCAAGCTACCCATCATTCCGATCTTCCACCTCTTCCGCCAACACTTTGCCTAACGACACCCCCCCCCCCCTACCCCCTACATTTCCCACACTTTCTCTCGGAAACTTTCCTCATCCTAATCGTGCTCATTGCATTGCTCTTCGGCTCATAACTCCCACCTTCTTACGTCCCTTATATTCTATCCACTTTCATTTCCACATCAGAAGTCGTATCATACCTGTTATTATTTTTTTTTTCTGACACTGGCGTTAGAGACTCAGTGAGGAAGTGATCTCTTTTAGAAGCTCATCTCTTTGAGTGCGTCCTGGTAAATTTATTTGAAATGCAGTCTGGTATCTTTTCTAAGAGAAGTGGGAGGTGATTAAAATCCTAAATTCATTGTGCTGATAAAAGGCCCTACCTTCTAATGTGAAAAGGGTGGGGATTTTGTCCATTCAGTCTAATTTCCTTTATATTCCTCACTTATTCTCCTTCTTAACGGAGTGAAGATCACCAACTGACTGCTTTTCTTGAGAGACATAATTAACTGCACTATTGGTAATCCAGCTCCATCCACACACCTTAACTATGAGTGTTTACTCCATACTAAGCTACCACTCATGGCATTTTCTACAATTACTAATTCATACAGTACTCTCAAGAGTTGTTCCGGTGTATGAGAGCGCCATAAAACCGGGTCCGTCTATGTATATATATATATATATATATATATATATATATATATATATATATATATATATATATATATATATATATATATATATGTCTATATATGAATTTATATAGATACATATATAATATAAGTATATAGACAGACATAAAAGTTCCCCATAACTTCTCTCCCTCTCTCTCTCTCTCTCTCTCTCTCTCTCTCTCTCTCTCTCTCTCTCTCTCTCTCTCAAAGAATCTACGGATCCGTGAAATGATGAGCAACAACAATTTCTTCCTCGGGGTGAGGCACAAACACGCATTTTTTAGGCAGCTTCCCCCAGCGGGCAGGACCGGCCCCAGCCGCTTGTGGTAGCGGTAGTTCGCTAGCCGAGGTCAAAGCCCTGATGGCCTCTTCTCCAGTACAACCTCCGAGCCGTCTTGCATAGGGATGGGCACCTGGGCATTTGGGCAACTGCCCCTGCTACTTCAGGTTTGCGCATAATTTCGACTTCCCAATTACAAGCATCATGAAGAAGCTGGCCAATGGGTTTTTTGTGGCTCGTGTGTGTGTGTGTGTGAGGAAGGGGGGGAGGAGGAGGAGGAGGAGGAGGAGGAGGATGAGACGAGGGGTGGCGGAGGTAAAGTGATGGGTGGTGTAACGGGGAAAATTCTCTCTCTCTCTCTCTCTCTCTCTCTCTCTCTCTCTCTCTCTCTCTCTCTCTCTCTCTCTCTCTCTCTCTCGCCCTCTGCTGTACAAGAACCACCAAAAAATTCAAAATAAATGGGAACAGGGTATTAGAGATTCTTTCTAGGATTTCTTTATAAATTCTGAAACCACAAAATACAAGTTCATTGTATTTGAAAAACCCATCTCTTCCAAGTATATACATTCATTTTTTTTTTCAATTATTATTATATTCCAGTAAAATAAGGTAAGCAAGTCATTAATCGTTAAGTGGGCAAAGCATACGCCCTTCGAAAAATATGGGAACGGAATTTCAAATATTTTTTGAACACTTAAAGAAACCTATTACAAAAGCTATCAGTTTTTCCTTCCTCATCCCAACGACGGATGAGAAGAAACACTCGGTAAGTGAAAGACTCTAAACCCCACAAAAGTGTCCCAGTAATTAAAGCGTTTTATCCAGTTAATATCACTAATGCCTAATGATAAAAAAACAAGTAAAAAATGCGCCGAAGAAACACTTCGACGTAATCGAGTTTTCTGTATAGCGTATAATGCTGTGTGAAACTCTCAGCCACGGCCCGGTGGTGGCCTGTGTTGTTGGCACCTATAGCCGTGCCATCCGCACGATCATGGCTAAATTTAGCCTTAAATAAAATAAAAACTACTAAGGCTCGAGGGCTGCAATTTGGTCTGTTTGATGATTGGAGGGTGGATGATCAACATACCAATTTGCAACCCTCTAGCCTCTGTAAGTTTTAAGATCTGAGGGCGGACAGAAAAAGTGCGGACGTACAGACAAAAAGCCATCACAATAGTTTTCTTTTACAGAAGACTATAACTCAGAGATGTATAAATTCAATACCAAGCAGAAGACACGATACATTCTAGGTGGGTTTCCCTGGAAAAAGCTGATTACTGAGGTAAGATGAACATCAGTAATAGTAGACTATTTCTTACACTTCCCCAATCTTTAGTCATGTAAGCTTCACCAACCATGTATATACAAAAAGGGAAGAATGAATTTTTGACCTTGTACACTGTCCAGTGCTAATGTCATCAGCTTGAAGCAGCGTTATTTAAAAATCAATGCAAACCAAATCTGAACCTTGCTTTGAGGAAAATCATTTCTCATTAACATTTTGGCTTCATATCATCAAATTAATAGCAATGTCCCCTGACTTCGTTTGCTTCTATACATGACCAGCCTTGACTTATTTCTCCAACCATTTGTATTTTTTTCTATGTAGTCCATAAAAGGACACTCCTCCGATTCCTTTTTACTTCCCTGTATGGCATCTGTATAATATATATACTGTACTGTATATGTATGTATATATATATATATATATATATATATATATATATATATATATATATATATATATATATATATATATATACTGTATATATATATATATATATATACTGTATATATATATATATATATATATATATATGTGTGTGTGTGTGTGTGGGCATGTGTACGTATACGCGTGTGGTTTTTTATACATGGCTTCCTGGTTAAGATTCCCTTTAACTCATTTAATTTCGTCATCATCCTCTGATATATATATCTCTTTCATCACATTTCTCCTTTCACTGTATAAAAACCTTTGCCCCTTATTTTCAAAGAAAGAGAGAAAGGAAGAAAGGACGAAAGAAAGATGCAAGTCAAATGAGAGAGCAAAAAAAGAATAGGGAGTGGTTGAATGGAAACCTGAAAAGGCGAATGCGTTTGAAGGCTGCCAGATGAATGATGATGATGAAGACGCCTCAGGGTCGTTTACCCCTTGTGCCGAACTATCGTGTATGGAATTATAAATTGTTTCGGTGGCATTCAGAAGGTTTTATCTTTTTCAAACATTCTTTTTGCATGCGTAGATTAGTCTGGTATGTACCCAGCGACCAGTATAAATGCTATAATTAATGTTAGGTTATTTGAATACTGTAGTTTTGTATGTTGTAAAGGACAGACTTTCCTGACAATATTCTAAACATTTTTCTATAATAATAATAATAATAATAATAATAATAATAATAATAATAATAATCATGAAACTTTAGCATTAATACTGATTATATTTATAAAGATATAATGTGATTAACCTTTGAAAATCTTAAGAATAAAACAAGATAATATGTAAACGGTAGCCTACCACATCAGACACTCAAGTCCCTGCATGCTCTCTCTCTCTCTCTCTCTCTCTCTCTCTCTCTCTCTCTCTCTCTCTCTCTCTCTCTCTCTCTCTCTCTCTCTCAAAAGTTAGGGAAAAAAATGCTTTTAAAATCCACGACCGGAAAGTATCCAGCTAAAGCTTAACGTATTTTTTAAGTCAGGCCGACAAGTGTGTCAGTAGGTCACCAACCGCGAACAATCGCGCATCTGGTAACGTCTGTTCACCACATTCCAAAAGAGGGATTTCACGACATGTCAAGTTCTACTGTAACTTTTCTCCTCTTTGACGCGTTCCTTTTAATGAACATTGTGTTATGAACATACACATGATTTGGCTTTTTTTTTATTAGAATTAATAATAATTATAAAGACATCAGAGGGAAATACGTACAACCATAAGTCGTACACTGAAATACTCAAATGAATGGACAGGTTAGGCCTATCAGGTATGGTCTCTGTCTGTCTGGCTGCCTGGCAGTTTGCCTCGTAAGAAGTCTTAGGCCTGGGTCTTGGGTTCGGTTCCAGGTCCAGGTGTAATGACCTGGGTACTTTCCCTTCAACGCATAATGTCTATGTTGAATTAAGCAATTCAGTTGTGTACTTGGTGGTTAATCGATTGTTGTTAGCACACTGTAATGGGAAAAAGATCAAGAGAGAGGAAGAGAGATACAAGGCATTGGCAATGGGTGCTTGACAGATGAGTATATGACTATTAAAAATGGAAAAGACATCAACAACTAAATCCCTACCATATTTGATGGAACTATTTATTGAATTGTCATCATATTTCTCTCTCTCTCTCTCTCTCTCTCTCTCTCTCTCTCTCTCTCTCTCTCTCTCTCTCTCTCTCTCTCTCTCTCTCTCAATCATGGGTAAAAACATAAACAATTTAAGCTTAAGATTCACTGGATGGAGGCAGCAGTAGCCTAACCATATTGCAAGAACCATCTTACAGTGATATCCTACAAACATGTAGGAAATTGTACAGATTTCACGTAAAGTCAAGACATAAGCCACGCCCTCTACACATAATGCAGTTGCCAACTATTCCAAGAATAGAACTGATCATCATGATTTTCAGAGGTTTACTGGTAATGAATTGGCTTGAATTCATTACTAAACTTATGCCTTAGCTTTCCTAAGTAGTATACATAGAAACCTTTCCCATATAGCACAGTCTTAATAATGAGCAAAATAAGTGAGAATTCTTTCAAAAGTGTGATAATGGAATCAGTTTTCATCCATTCGCTGCATGACCAGGAAAGAGCTGAGGCTTTATAAATTTACACAATTTTACAAGCTATGCATCTCCTCAGAAATCAAGAGACAACGTAATCTGGCAACAAGAATGTTATAAATTTCCAGAAAGGGAGACGCAACCCCCATCCCCTCCGCACTTAATCTATGGAATGAAGGTCAAGGTTGCACGAACGTCAACAAATAATTATCACCTCACGGAAAATAAAAAAAGAATTTGCATCCAGAGGAAGCTAAATAAAAGAAAAAACTTGACCACAAATCCGCTGTTCACGAACACAGGTGTCCAGTTTTTTTCCTAAAGCCATAAAAAAAACTGGTTTTTGAAATCACGTTTTCACAGTTAGGCTCAGCGACCAGATCTTCTTCTTCTTCTTGGAGAGAGTTGACGAACCACCTGTGTCCTAAGACAGCGATGCCGTTAAGGGGTGAGAAATTGTCTTTTCGAGAGGATGTGATCGGACTGAACTAGCTCCCTTGATATTTGGGAAGGAGAGAATGTTCAGAAGACTGATGGTGGTTAAACTGGAGCATTCACTTGTGATCTTTCCATAGCCACCAGTCTACAGTTTATTGGCCACTGTAGGTTTGGGTTTGTTGGCGGTTAAAAGATTTCGTTAACTTCAGTGATCGAAAATTTGCTTTTAGTGGCCACTAAATTCCTTCACTGTTGTGGCTACTGGAAGCCCTGGTGGTCTTGGCATCAAAGGCATTGAAAAGTTTAGTTTTCAAGTACAGATTTTTAATTTCCTTTTCCGTTTCTTGCAGAAACATGCAACTACGCCTGGAAACCTTACTCGTCCATTTGGCTGCGTTCTTGGTAAGTGAATAAATAAAGTAATCTTAATACCTTTTATTATTCTTTCTGTCAAACTCGAGTCATTAACCACAGGGACCATAAAAGCTAAGCCCTTAGAAAAATTCATGGAATCTCAGTATTTTATCATATAAGAGCAATTCTAACGGCTAAGAAATATTCAGGATTTACCTTTCTTGAAGAAATTCCTGGATTGTTATCCTGAAAAGTTCTAATTTTACCATGTTAAACAAAGATGTAAGTTTAGGAAGCAGAAAGGTGTAAAAATTCAGCTAAAGTTGCTAATCCTCTAAGACCTGATGTATAACAATTTCAAAGTTTTACAATCATGAGAGATTTTTAGGCTTAACGCTCAGAAAGGAATACCAGTATCTTGCCGTACTTAAGAGTCCTTCTTGCTTAACGATTTTACTTTATTTAAGAAGTCTGCAACTTAGGAATGCATACAGATATTTTGGATTTTGCTCTACTGAAAAGTCTGCTCGCTTAATACTCAAAGAAATTGAAAATATTTCTCCATGCTTGTCAAATCTAACGATAAGTGCATCTTTAGGAATTTTCCATTTTAGAAACAAGATTTTAAAACTTCCAGGATTTTACCATATTGAAGAATGTTTAGATGTTCATACTGAAAAATATTAAGATTTTCATTGGCGAATGCTCTAGTAATCCAACACTCAAAATATATCATGAAATTATAACGATTTGCACCATTTCTTGGAATTTAAAAATCCTATAAAATAGCAAATATTAGTACAAAAGGTCTCCCTGACTCTTGGTCAAATATTTTTTGAAGAAAGATTAACTACTTCGTTTTCCTTCTAACTCTCACACAAACTTATTCTTCTTTGGAGCCACCCTGTGTATATATATATATATATATATATATATATATATATATATATATATATATACATACATATATGTACATATACATACATATACAGTGTATATATATATATATATATATATATATATATATATATATATATATATATATATATATATATATATATATATATTTGCGTGTGCGTGTACTCATACGTGTCCTAAAGAAATGAAGTTTTTAAGGCAATAAGGTAGAGTGCGCTAGAAAGCACTACAAACAGTTTACAAGTCGCTGTTTATTTGTAGGTTATGGGGTCGACCAGCAGTTATAGAGCTGTGATTTGGAAGCCATTGCTGGCAATCGCCGTCGTTTTACGATTGCCCTAGTAGGGTTTCCTGCGCGAGGAATTTTAAGTTTGATTCTGTGTCTGTTTGCGTGCGCTTGTACGTGTTCGTGTAAAGTAAATGTCTCTCCCGACTGCGTCTTTCAGAAAGTTTAGCGTAGTATAGCGATGACTTTTTTGTGTATGCCTAAAGCAAAAATATCACGTGTTTATGTTCGCTTAGAAATGTGTGTCCAGCGTGAAATAATCCCATGTTTACAAGCGTTTATTAGCTTATATATAATGTAAGGTAATCCCATGTTTTTACCATGTGGAAGTGTTCGCTTTGTTTTATGGTGGATGTGATACTACGGGATCTATTAGTTCGTTTGCGTTAGGCTTTTTGTGCAAATTATAAGTCTTACATAATTATTCCACTCTTACATACGTTTGAAAATACAGAACATTATCGATACAGACTTTGTTTGAGCATTTCTATGCAAAGCTGTATAATCGTGTAATCATGATACGTTGTAAGAGTATCGTATTTTTTTTTATTATTATTGCTGCAAGCATCATTTGTTCATTTGGGTTTAAATTAAAAAGGCAAGCTCGGCGATCTTACACGTGTTTCAAGTCATAACAAAGAATTTCCAACGTAATAATTCACACACGAACTGCATCAAGGGTTCTCACTTTTTTGCCTACTTTTAAAAGCTCCAATTAAATACGCACCCTCGAAATAAGTCAGTAACCCATGAATTATCTAAGCACCTTCTGAGCTATAAAAAAAGTACCACTCATGTTAAAGTACCACCCTGAGCTAACTAAGCACCCCGAGCCAATCAAGTGCACAAAGGTTGAAGCAAGCATTCCCTGATCTGCAGGATATTAGTAGCCCTTGAGTGAACCAAGAACCACATGAACTAAATAAATGCCCCCCCTCTGAGTTAACTAAGCAACCCCGAGCTATAAAAGTACTCCGTGCGTTAAGCAATCACCCATTGATTTAATTAACCAGGCACCCCTGAGCTAAATAAATATATTCTGAGTTAACCAAGCTGTCCCTTAGCTAAATTATACCCCTTGATTTAAGAAACCATCTTAAGAATTAAATATATACCCCCTGAGTCAAGCAAGCAATTACATCCTGAGCTATTACACCTTGAGTTAACCAAATACCCCCCGAGTTACATAAGTACACCATGAATTGACCAAGTTCCCCTTGAGCTAAATAATTCCTCCCTGAGTTGAGCAAGCACCACCTGAGCTAAATAATTACACCTTGAGCTATCTTAATCAAGAGGATCCTGAGATACATAAGCATTCTCTGAGTTAACCGTGCACCCAATTACCTAAAAATGTACACCCAGAGTTAACCAAGCACTCACTGAGCTAAATCAATACCCATTGAGTTAACTAAGCACCCCCTTAGTTAAATAATTATCCCTTGAGTTAACCAAATAAGTATCCTTTGAGTTATCAAACATTCCAAGAGCTTGATTTTTAACCACTATGGTACATAAGTAACTGCTGAGTTAAACAAGTACTCCTTGAGTTAACTGCGCCTCATGAGCTAAATAAGTATCCTCTAAGTTAATTACCCAAAGAGTTAAACAAGTACTCCTTAAATTAACTAAGTCCCCTAGGGTAAATAAGTATCCTCTGACTTAACCAAGCACTCCCCGAGCTAACTTGATATCCCGGGAGTTAAGAAAGCACCATCTGAACTAAATCAGTCTTCCCTAAGTTAACCAAAAAACCCCTAGCTAAATGTACACCCCAAGTTAACCAAGCACTCCCAAGTTAACAAAGCACCCCCTGAGCTAAGTAAATACTTCCTCTGAACTAAATAAGTGTTCCCTGAATCAACCAAGCACAAGCTGAGCAAAATAAATACCCCTTGAGTAAATCAAGCAAATAACTTCCAGGTAAACCAAGTATTTGTTCCCAGCAACACCTACCCCAAATTAACCTGACTATTGATGCTCAGTAAGTCATGCATTGATTATTTCAATGTCAAATAGCATTAAATATTGACACTCAATACAATTTATTGTATAACAATTGTAAGTGACACAGTATACTGATTTTTTCCTTCCCACTCCCTTCTTACCCCACATTTCTCTCTCTCTCTCTCTCTCTCTCTCTCTCTCTCTCTCTCTCTCTCTCTCTCTCTCTCTCTCTCTCTCTCTCAGAAAACATGAATGAATTTCATTTAGAAGGGTTATATTTTTCAAGACACTTTTTAATTGAAAAATGGTCTTCCCTATCTCCGTATAGGAGAATAATTATTAGATTGTCTTTAAACTAGATAAAATTTTTTCCTTCAGTTTTCAAGGTAAAACCTGTTATCCCTCTACTATAACAGAATAAACACCCCTCCTATGTATTTAACATTCCATCCATGGGACATTGAATATATTATCCTTCTATAACATAATAAAATATATTTTACCCTTTATTTAGGATATAATATAGAAGCTGTTATCCTTCTCCATTCAGGATAAAACATGTCATCCTTAGGTTAAATGATAAACATGTTCATTCCATAAAAGAATAGAGCATTTTCTATCATTCCATTAAATGATGAAATAGGTAATTCTTATAAATTCTGGATAATCATGGCATTCCTGCATCACCCTTTCTCCTTGATAACATGACACATCTTTATGCTCACTAGACTAAATATCCTCTTTTAACAAAATAGTGCCTAGAACCTTCTTGGGACAAGACAGAGCATCCTCTTTGGTAGGGCGAGACACTTCACGTCACTGGATAATACTTCACCTTATTTGCAGGTCTGTGTCCATGGCCATGGAAGACTCATGGACCCTCCGGCCAGAAATGCAATGTGGAGATTCGGATATCCTAATCCGGTTAACTACAACGATAATGAACTTTACTGCGGGGGATTCGTAGGTAAGTGACTACCACTCTACTACTGCTGTCATTTTTAAACAGTTGTCATTCACAGGAAATACATTTCTACAATGGCGTGGAAGGGTAACAAAATGTATCTTTATGACAAAAGCTTCTAACAAACAAAGAGACGGTTCGCGTAAACTTGTTGGCCACTCGTATTTCTCACAACACAAATTTCTTAGCAGAGACATTTTATTATAACTTCTGCATTTTTAAACATTTCGCCAACAAGAATTCACGTGGAAACAAACTATGTTCTGGACTGTACTCATCTTTCAGAGCAATCTATTGATTAGACAGAGTCCAGAGATTCATACCAGATCTCTTGTTCTCCATAACATTCGTCACATTCAACCACACTTAAGGAAGGGCCAGTACTGACATAGGCCAGCTTACTCTACACTAACTATCCTTCAGAAGAAAAAATGGCTACTGGCAGTCTTATAGATTTGCTATAATAAACCTTTGAAGCCCCAAAGTCCTTCGCAAACTATGTAGAAAGTGTGACTTTTAAGATGGCTGAGTCTTTGAACTATAAATAAACTTAAATGTGTTTCTCTAGCTTCAAGGAGCTCAGGGTAAAGTAGGTAGTCTTAAAATGGGCTATTGTCTCACTCTAGATCAGGTCTTCTAATGAGGGGTTCTTACTAAAGTTCTCAGACACTATTGATTACCAATTTTACCATTGACCATGATGTAGTTCACTTCATTAATACCGCAGGAAAAGTGAAATTTCGCCGCACCTTTCACAAATGATTCATTTTTCATTCTGGCATAAAAAAAAAATGTCTTTTCTTAGTATATTAGTTTTAATTCAAAGTTCTGATTTAAGTACGGGAAGTCTACATATTTATATTTGTTCTCAGTAAAAGATAATGGATTAATGGTGCTGGTGCATTTTAACTGTTTTATGTAACCCCAAATATATTTTGATTATTAAGTCTAGGAAGGAAATGACAATACACTTCAACTTTGGACTGAGATATGATTATTAGTAGCCAAAAAGTATGATTACTATTAACCCGTCCTCGGCCTGTACCCATAAGAGGCCAAGCTTTTAGTGCTATGCCTTTCATCCCATTCTGTTACAGGAATTATTGTACCTTTATTCATGTCCAGCAGGCCAAATTTCCTACAGGCAAACTTTTGTTTCTTCCAGTTGCACTGGAACCATTGTTCTTAACACGCCATTTTATGGCTTCAGTTAAACACAATACTTAGGGACGGTGTACATGAACCATATAAACAAACCCATCTATTATGACCTTTTTTTTTTTTGGTATACATGTCATGTAGTACTATAAATGCTACACCTCGCTCTGTTGCTCTCACTGTTTTTGTTATTCAGTTCAAATTTCTCACAGTAGTCTAACCACTCTCACTTCAGCTCTTTTTAGGACAAGCTCCCCTATCCATATACTGCAGCTTCTGAACCAAGCTAAAGTACAGTCTTCCATAGCTCTTTTTGGGGATACTAAGGCAAACTCCAAGTAAGCAGCCATCACAGAGAACTACATCCAATTTAAATATCTTACTTCATCTTTGTAAAGAATGGCACGGAAAGTAAATGTCAGGGCATCATAATTAAATTCATTTCCATTATTACTTCCCCATTCTCGTTATATAAACCCCTGATTATAGCCATCTAAAGTTCCATGTTTTTGCCAGTCTTCTTTCTTCACAAATTTAGTAGTTGAAACTGTCTACATTGCCAAATCCTCCTTTTCAGTGTTCTTTCTAACTGAACACCCATACTAATCTTATTTTTTTTAATAGGCCTTGAGGAAGTGGACCTTTTTGTATTTTTTACCCTCATTACTATTATACTCCTTATATATATTCAGTTCCTCGTTGGACGGGTCGGTATAGTTCTCTGCTAGCACTCTGCTGGGCCCGCGTTCGAGTCTCCGGCCGGGGTATGACGAATTAGAGGAATTTATTTCTGGTGATAGAAATTCATTTCTCATTATAATGCGGTTCGGATTCCACAATAAGCTGTAGGTCCCGTTGCTAGGTAACCAATTGGTTCTTAGCCACGTAAAATAAGTCTAGTCCTTCAGGCCAGCCCTAGGAGAGCTGTTAATCAGCTCAGTGGTCTGGTTAAACTAAGGTTTACTTAACTTATACATATTTTTATTCTTTGTGGGTTGTCCTCATTCTTGATATCAGTATTCATCAAAATAATTAATTTACTCATACTTACAGCAGAAGTATAGATGCAAATTGCAATTCTTTTCTAGGCAAACAAACATTTTTCTTAATATTCATTCCAGTTCTGACGTCTGAATAATTTTTTCCAGTCCACTACCAAAAGAATGGAGGGAAGTGTGGTGTTTGTGGGGACAACTTTAAAGACGAAGTGCCCCGCGACCACGAGGCTGGAGGACTTTTTGCCAACGGCATCATTTCCAGGAGATATGTTGTTGGACAGGTGAGGAACCAAGTCGACCATGTGACTTTTGAGGAAGCATATCTGTTAACTTCCGTCTGTATGTGGTCATTTATTTGTAGTTTTTTATATATCATGATAATATATTCTTGATATGAACCATGTACATAACTGCAAATTAACTGACTGGGTGTGATCAACAATGATGACTTGCTCACATTTGACAGGCTGCCAAATGAACAATACTGTAAAAGTTACAAGGATCAGCCATATAGCTTGCATAGCATAAATCTATTGCCTGTTGTAAACAGCCTCCAAAAGCGCCAAATTCCCCAAAGGAAGTTTGTTTACATATGAACTGTTCACCAAAGACCAGATCAACCATAGAAATAGGAGTTTCAACTCTGGTATTCACTTTGTATGAAGGAGGCTTCTCTCATGAAACGATTGCTAAAGCAAGGAACATACAGGGGTTAAAATGTTGTTATTTACGTCAAAAGTCACCAATTTTTCTTTAAGCTACCTGGATAACTAGAAAGATAAAGGGGATGACATCAGTTATACTCCAACAATCCAAATTTCTTGTTATGCACATAAAGTCAAAAAGAGAATTGATTCCATGTACTCTTGGACCTTACATTAAATACCACGACGATAATAAGTGATGCTAGTCATATGCAACCCTTTCCTCTGAATTCTCAGGCTATTGACATCGAAGCCGAACTGACGACAAACCATAAGGGTACAATGGTAGTGAAGCTCTGCCCACATAACAACCCAAAGGAAATCATCACACAAGCTTGTTTGGATCAGTAAGTCAAGGAAAATTTAGCTGAACAAAATAAGATAGTTAATGCAAATATTAGTAAAATACCTAAAAAATTCATAACTAATGTGTGAAAATATATGATTGGTTGCTGAATATGGTTAAGTTTTATATAATGGATAATGAATACATAATGCCATTTGGAAAAAGAAAGAGAGAACTCAATAATGTCTCAATAATATCTCCCTCATACCCATGCTATTATTTGGTAATGTCTGCAGTGTTGTTAGTGTGTTGTACTTTAGGTAGTTGCAGTAATGCAGCAATTGTCAGCATGGTGCTTTGTTGTCTCTTAATCTTTATCAGTTACCCTGACTCTCCTCTCACCTGCTTATACAACTTCAAATTCTTCCTGCTTTAATTATCATCACCTTTGAGCCAACCCTATCAAAATCTAAGAATTTGATTCAGTGGATTTCTTTAAAAACCAAGCAATGATATTAATGATAATAATGATGATCCTTTGCAGGTATCCTTTGAAAATTGACGGAACAAACGATTATCACTTCGTGATCCCACAGGACAGCAAAAAGACTGAGATTTTCAAGTGGCGTGTTAAGCTCCCTGATGACGTCACCTGCAGCAACTGTGTCCTTCAGTGGACATATTTTGCTGGTAAGTATTGGCTGCATAACGCCTAGTCTTGCCCTTAAAGACACTCTTTTCCCCCCAAAAGAGACAGGGGATATTTACAGTAAAGTGTGAGAACAGTTTTCCCAGTTTCAAAAGCTGATTATTCGCTTCTTACTACCTTATGCAGTAAAGAGGCTGAACATTGTTTAACCAGGTAGCAAGGCATTATGGGAGGTTGCCGATGCGTGTGAATTCTAAACGCCGACCCAGTCCTCCTCATAGGAGGTATTTCGCACAGTTCACTGTGGACGATACTAAAGTTTCTTTGCAGTTTTCCTCCTGCCTCCAGCTTCATTAGTTTTGTCTTAAGTATTCATCCCAGCTTAATGTAATCTACCTAACGTTACACGGCTTTTTAAACTTGACTTTGCTTTAATTTACACTTCTCACCCAAGAATAAATAAGCTAAGTGAGCCTCATGCAGTTAAAGTGCACAAAATTAAATAATGAAGACTGAAAAGCTCTAAATTTTACAAAATGCTTATTCACTCTACAGAGAAGTGCCAAAGTTGGCAGTCTCAGTGGAGACAATAATTTTGTTGGTCTCCGAATGGAAGTGTATATTAAAAAATGATGATTCCATTTTAATAATTTTGTAATAACAAGTTTGCATTTCTTTACTTATATTCCTCAAATTTCCATTTACACGCACACTGCAATATTTTCATGGTAACTATGGCAAATTAACCCTATGTAAAACATTTTATAATGGTTTATGTATAAAGAAGGCACATGACTTATCTTATGTAAAGACAGTACCCATACCTATGAATATGCAAACATAAGCCTCTTTTTGTAATGTACCCACTACTTATGGCATGGTACATTACCCTTTTTAAAGTACATTGTGCAAATCGAGTAGACATAACTAAGTAAATTCTTTTAATACTGTTATTCATTTTCAAACTGTAAGTTCATATAGTGTGAAATGGTACATCCTGAGTAACATTTTCCTTCTACAGGTAACACATGGGGTACTGACGTCCAAGGCAACACAGGTGTGGGTAAAGGTCCCCAAGAGACTTTCATCAACTGTGCTGATGTTGTCATCAATACCCAGACTGGAGGTTCCATCGGATACCCACCATCTGGGAACGAGATTGATAACCCCTGGGCACTATACTACAGGGGTAGCTTTCCTGGAGTTCCCAAGCAAGAGCCTAATCCAGCTGGAAGACCAGGTGGCCTTACACCACTTGTTATCAGGTTAGACTCTGTCCTTTGACCTACAGCAGTTCCTAACACCTTGCATTTGTCCAGCCGTAGCTTCCATTACTGTGTTCATTCTCTAATTTTAGAAATTAAGGATATTCGAGTTTATGTTTGTATAGCCATTCCAGAACAATACTCACTTATTGATGGACAAATATTTTGACAGAAAATGAACAAAATACTTTAAACCAATTATTCAGGGGTCAAAGATCAAAGCTCTTATCTCAGTAATGCCAATTTAGGTATTGGTAGGTGTTATTTATATAAAAGCTGAACAAAAAGCACGCCTGGTTCCTAGATTAAATTGCAGGTTATTTGTGCTAAATATGCATTTATCATTATGATTTTTGTCACAAATTGTGTAGATGCTAACCAGTATACGGCCTTTTCCTAAAAGAAAATACATGGTGCCTCTAACTGGCATTGATGGATCTATTATTCATCATTTATTTTCTTTGTCGTTAAAATGGATCCCAATAAATAGATCTATTTTCTTTATTTCCAATGTCCATTGAGTTTCAACTGATTTCATTATCTTGTGAGCCCTAAACAAAAAAGGATAAAGTTGAAGCAAAAATGGTGGCACTCATCCTAAAGTGTGCTTGGAAGCTAGGAGAAAGTAGGCATTAAAGACTTGAAATCAGAACCTCAAACACATTATATTTTCCTTTTTTCTTCTACAATTCCAGGAGTCAACTGTGCATTCCAGTCGATGATTTCAAAAATGTAACCGGGATGCAAGATTGGTGCATGGAGAACTGCATGAAATACCCTCCTAACTGCCACCCAGAAATCTGCAGATGCGTGTAAGTAGACCAAAACATTTTCGTTTGTATCCAATTTTATCAGATTCAGTGACATAACAGGAAACTTACGGGAAGCTTTCTTTCATTGTTCGCATAGAAACTAATAGTCCGCGGAAGGATATTTTGAAATTGCATTTGTCCTTGTGCCTCATTCAACAATTTTGAGATAATTTTAACATGGTTTTATTATCCATTTAATGTATTTCGTCCCATTATTTTTCAGTTTAAGTGAAAGCAAATCAAAGATTATTCAGGTCCTTTCTATATTTTGTTCCCATGGCTGAGGCTGGTTTCACCCAGCCGTGGCCTTTTCCTTGGAACGTGGTGACTTGGTCTATGGCTGAGTTTTTTTGGTTACAAGGATTAATGTGACAAATCTGAGAATTCCATCTGACTTTACAAGTATCAGAATTTGATAGTTTTAATGTTAAAAATCCCAAGTAACTCTGGAACTGGGATTGAAATCCAGAAATAAAAACATATTTTTTCCATGAGTATAGAGGTAACTCTAGTTTGAAATGTGTGATTTTGTCTCTCCTAATTAGTAATGACATGGATATACTATTCTTTGTATACTTATACCAAATGTAATAATCAACGCTATGACAAGATCCTCTAATACAGCAGCCATTAGTACCAAGTATTATTTATTAGATAATTATTTTTACAATTTGCTGGAATAAATCTCAGATCTCACCTGATGGACATATATTTGCTAGTTCCGAAGTTTTTCTGAAGTTTTAGTGTAGTTTTAATTTAACTTTTGTGGAACAAATTGGATTCTCGCGCGATGTCCCTAGTGTCCATTTGCAAGGCTTTGAGCAACATAGAGAATAGATTTAACTGAGTGTTTGCAGTGAACTTAGAATCCCCCTTATCTCACACAGTGTGCGAAAACTATAACTTTTAGTACCAGAAAGAGAGGGCTGCATTTACCAGTGTTGTGGAATATGAGGGCTTAAGGTTTTTTTTTTACACTTTATGCATTATATCCAAACACGTATCTGGAGTTGCAGAATAGATAAACATTTAAAACCAATGCTTAACACTGAATTTAGAATAATAATGCAAGTTAAGGTAGGCTAATAGCTTAACTATCCAGTATTTGCGTACAGTTACGTTGAGTGAACTACTTGGTTAATAGGGGAAAGATTAAAGAAAGTACAAATTTATAACTTCTGTAACCTCAGTGACATGCAATCATTTGATTTGGGTAAAGTTCTTCACATTAATGGGTCTTGGGTTGATTGATTTAGTGATTGCAGAAGCAGTCTAAAATCCGGACCCTGAATCCGGCCTCAGAGCCATTTTCACTCTTTCCGATTTGAATTTTTGCAACAAAATTTTTCTGATTACTTCGTCTGGAAACTTTTATTTCGTTCTTTTTTAAAGACGAACGAATTCCTGTTTGATAATTAATTCACAACTTGCCTAGGTCTCTTCACTATCTGTCTTTCCGTCTATCTATCTGTCTATCGATCTATCGATCTATCTACAGTATTGATCTCTCTATTGATCTATCTATCTATCTATCTATCGAGCGATCTATCGATCTATCTATCTATTGATCCATCTATCTATCTATCTATCTATCTATCTATCTATCTATCTATCTGTCGATCTATCGATCTATCTATCTATCTATCTATCTATTGATCTATCTATTTATTTACCGATCTATCAAGCTATCTATATATCTATTGATCTATCTATCAATCTACCGATCTATCTGTCGATCAGTCGATCTAACGATCGATCGATCGATCTATCTATCTGTCTATCTATCTGTCGATCTATCTATCTATCTATCTATCAATCTATCTATCTCCTGCTTCATTTCTTTTTTTTTTTCTTTTGCAGAACGGAATGTGAGGCCATCGGCAAATTCGCCAAAGAGGAAGAGGCTGACATCTTCTGCCACCAGAACTGCCTCAAGTATCCATCTTACTGCCCCGCCGATAAATGTCGCTGCTTTTAAAATCGATTCCCAACATCGGAGTCGAGGTTTTGAAATGGGTCATTTCAAAGCGAAATTAACGCTGGTAAATGTAAAGGAGACGGCCGCACGAAGTTGTCTTCTATTTATATAAATAATTTTCTGACTAAGCCACATAGAAATGGGTGTATATAATACAGTAGAGGTGAGATAGTTTAAGAAATTTGCCGAGATACTGAGAAATTTACCGTCTCTGATTTATCTACGAGCATGCCAGAGGGGCTGGTTCCGCGGGACGCCGTGTTGAGTACCAACCCTTCGGGAATGAAAGCAAAAATATAAACAAAAGTATGTAAAATTTCCGTTATCTCGGTAATTTTCTCAAATGATCTCACCTGTACTGCATTATATATACCATTTGCTATATTCTTCAGTCCAGGAATTATGTCAACAGAGGATATCTCCTTGCGGCCGTCTCCTTTACATTTACCGTAATAACTTCATTTAAGATTCAAAGTACGATCTGTGGATGGAATTCAGAACTGGAATCAGACTTTGGAATCAGATATTCGGAAGCCCTGTCCACTTGGAATCAATCTTTGGAATTGATGTCTTTGATTCTTCTCAGTATATTTATTATAAAAGACATCGGTGAATTCCTAGAATTAAGTTTTCGTTATTCAGAACAGGAGATACTGATTTTAATGTTTTCCTTATAGCTTTTAAGGGCTGCAAATGTGATACATTCATAGAATGACTCCATGAGAATTTGATTAGGACTTCTGATTATTGATCTTCACACGACAGAATAGTCAAT
>JANJGK010000046.1:7088086-7113086 GCA_039081455.1 Macrobrachium rosenbergii | reverse complement strand
ATAGATTCAGGATGACAAGTATCAGGAAGAGGGACATCCTCAGCTGATTGCTTAGCTTCAAAAGCTCGATGAAGCAGTTCAGCCTTTTTCTTAGGGCCAGTAACCAATCTACCATCAGCTGTTAGTAGTAGTAGAATTGAAGGCGAGCCTGACCAAAAGATAGAAGATGCCAGTTTGGTCCACCACAGATGAGGCTGAGCAATTCCTTCAAGTTTCCTCTTCGAGGAATTATTGTAAGTTCTCTCGGCTCTATGGTAAGTTCTTTTCACAGCACAGGAAGGCTCAACAAAAACAGTGCAATTGTCATTTGAATGACTTCGTTTCCAGGTGTTGAATTTGGTCTGTTTGTCATAGTAAGGTCGTCTACATGTATCGTCAAACCACCACTGGTCATTTGTTCTCAGTTTGATGACGTTTCTAGGGACATACCTTGTTAAAATAGCATCAGCATTTCATTTAACAGCACCTGAAATATTAAGTGCCTGACAAGCTTCAATAAAATGATCCCAGTTGGCTCTAGATTTCAGCCAGACATTTTTTCCAGTAGTGGCATTATGAATTACTGATTGACAGATATGTCCATCTCAATGGCACAACGATCAGAAGTGCCTATATATTCACAGACCTTGGACTTCACAATAGCTGGAACTTCTGTGAATCTGAGGTCTAAGCTATTACCAGAAATATGCGTGGGTTCCTCAGTTAGCTGGACAAAATCAGAGGATACACAGAATGACAGAGTAGACCGGCCATGTTGATCTATGGAATTTGAATTTAGCCACCCACTGTGCTTTGTATTACAGTCTCCACAAATAATGAATGAACCTTTTGAATCCTGAGGCTAAGGCATACTAATCCTTTCCAAGAGACAGTCATATACAGAAGTGTCGATATTTGGATTGGACTAAACAGCAAATACGTACATGTTGTAGAACTTACTGAAAATTTTAAAACAAAGAACTTCATGGCAACTACACTCCAGATTTTCCTGACGATAAATAGGTCATCCGGACTTGTGTACACAGCCATACCTTGTGCATGTGGGATGTTGTGACGATAAATAAAGTCAGTGCCATCAAACCCCAGGATTAAGAACTCAACTTTTGACTTGTTAGTACTTATGAGAATCCCAGAGAAGAGCATCAACTCGTAGTTACGTGCACAACTCTGGAGATCTTGACCTTAGGCCTCGAATATTTGAGTAAAGTACTTTGCAATTTCTCTTACTGTAATAAGTAACAGGCCCAGGGTTCAGCTCAATATCTACCAAAAGAATCAGAATTAACAACAGAAAATCAGTAGCAAATCTAATAAACAGACTCATAACAACAGTAACATTGAAACAATCAACAGAATAATAAACAACAATACCATCAACAACAACAGTATTTATATTAATTACAAAAATTCTGTTGAAAGTATAAGTAAACATCACCATATGTCATTGAAAAAAGCACCACAAGTAACAGGTCGACAAGGTGGGGCTGGCATTCTTTGTAAGGCAAATAAGAAATCCGCCAGGTTTGCCACAATAACTTGGAGAAGAGAGTCAGGATGGTTTTAGAAATTATAAAACACTCAGAAGGAAAAGATTAGGTAAAGACGAAGGCACTTGCCTGATAATCCACCAAGGAACTTTTGCTCTCTCATCAGCCTATCCTACACACTTTTCGAAAGAACAAGAAAGTGAACAAAAAGGGGGATAAATGCCTGATTGTACGCTCAGTCAAGAGAACTCAAACCCAAGACCATGGAGGGCCACGGTACAATGGCTATGGGACAGTCCAGTGTTGGAGGACAAGGTTTGTATTCAGAGTAACCATCTCTTAGAAGGGTTGCCTACCAAGGTTAAGGGTCCCTTCTACCAGCTGGTTTGATTTTGAAGTGTCCTCCTCCAAGAAAAGTTGCCTACCAAGGCTAAAGAGTCTCTTCTACCCTAACTCGTGTAGGCAAGGACGTCACACCCTGAGGTGAATGTTGCTAAGAAAAGCTACATTAACCCACAACCCATAAGAAACTATCAGATACTTATAATTACCTTAGGAAGGTGCAGATGGGCGTGTTTCTAAACGTTAGTACTTTTTACAATAGTCCACCGCTAAAAAATAGAAAACGAAATATTCCTTATAGAAAATGTTTGATAATTTTAATAGTTAACCACTTACTCCTACGCTATTGCTTATACTGTATCATCTTTTCTAATAGAAGATTATACAGTTAAGTGGACATAGGATACATCCTGAATTTATTAACTTATATTATTTTGCTTTATGCCAGAACTCGATATTGGCGTTGTATCTGCCCTTACTAAGTAGATCTACTTAATATGCTTAATTCGAAATCATGCTGAAAGCCATCGCAAAAAAACTACTGTTGCCGAGTAATTTATCGTCTTTTGTTTATGTTTTAGCATTCATTCTCATGGAGTTGGGCTAAATACGGCGTTCATGGGAGTGGTTGTAGTATTGAAGCAAAAATTTACCTACTGACATGTAACATAAGAGGAGTAAATGAGCGTTGCTGAATATTAAGTAACTGAATTCAAATTACGAATGACAAATGAACATGATCGACAAATAGGAGTAAGTGAACACACTGGAAGTTTCGAGTCATTAAACACTGAGTATAAATCAATATAAATGGACGTAGATTACATTTAGAGTGAACATGGTAATATAAAATAGGTAAGGTTATAGAGAAGTGCTTCTGAAATCTGTTTTAATGTTAATGTTAGGCCAGGATGCTGGGATGCATTCGTGTGTTGTGGGAGAACTCTCAGGAGGAAACTAAGAAAATCGTTGGGGCGAAAAACGGTGCTGTCATTTGAGGAAGTTTAAGTCGCTGGGTGACGATAATGATGTTGGAATTTGGCACCGTTTTGTGAAGGCGACGTTGCTTTGGGTGAAGAAGCTGAGTTGTTGGAAGATGACAGATGGTGCTGGAGGAAGTTAACATTGCTGAAGGATATGAATTTTCACGGAAGATCAGGTTAGCTCTGATAGGCCAAGTTAATGATATCGTGTAATAATGCAACAATGCTGCTTGACGGAGACAATACTATTGAAGGGCGGTGTGATATTGTTTGATGGATAACAACCTAATTTCAGTATTGCTGGAGAATAAAAGTGGTTATCAAGGGTACCGCGCGTCGCGAAGCTAAATGAATGAATGATCTAGGTGTTGTTTGGATGGCACAGATGTAGGAGAACGAACATTTTGCAGGATGATAATGTTGTTGGAGGAAGACAATGCAGAAATTGGTGTCTCATTAATAAAAATGCCATTGGTGGATAGCGTTAATCCCAATGAATTCGGATATTGTTTGGTTGTAAGTGGACATAGGGCAGCGAAAAGGAGTTGAAGCGGTTGGAGAGCAGGTTAAAGAGACCCAGAAAATAAACGAGACAAAATACAAGCATCTAAAGGTGGAAGAAAGGAAGCAGAAATGGAGGTCAAGTAAAAGGTTAAACAGTGGAAGCAGCTAGAGGCTGAGAGAGCGTTGCAAGTACACCTTAGTAACGCCTATAGTGCATCACGTGAGGCGCACTGGCGGCACTAAGACCCAAGCGGGGGTGGGAAATTGTTGCTGAAGAATATTGATGTCACTCTAAAGGAATGTTTCTGACTGGTCTTGCTTTCGGCAGATGATAATGTTGATTTAAGTCGCTCTTCTTCTTGGAAGGGCCAAGTTATTATTTTTGGTAATTAACTTCGTTTTTCAGAATTGTCATGCTAATGCTGGTTCTGAACATACGTCGTCCTTGGCCTCTCTCTCTCTCTCTCTCTCTCTCTCTCTCTCTCTCTCTCTCTCTCTCTCTCTCTCTTTCTCTCTTAGAGTCACCGTATCTTTTTACCTTTTATTCTCTCCTTCTCTCCATAATTTCTATGTACCAATCTTCCCTGTCTCTCTCTCTCTCTCTCTCTCTCTCTCTCTCTCTCTCTCTCTCTCTCTCTCTCTAGATGTATATAGACTATGAGACCTGGCGAAATTATACGGCATTATTATTATTATTATTGTTGTTGCTGTTCTAAAACAAGAACAAAAATGTAAACAAACAAACATAAATATACATATATATATATATATATATATATATATATATATATATATATATATATATATATATATATATATATATATATATATATATATGTGTGTGTGTGTGTGTGTGTGTGTGTGTGTGTGTGTGTGTTCCAAAAACCAATCGTTCAAATTCATATCTGCTCTTCAATAGATATTTCTTCAATATCCTTTTACTCTCTCTCTCTCTCTCTCTCTCTCTCTCTCTCTCTCTCTCTCTCTCTCTCTCTCTCTCTCTCTCTCTCTCTCTCTCCTTTCCAACTTGTGCGTTTATTTAGTCTCTCTCTCACACACGTAGACACACACACACACACACATACATCCGGCAGACGACGTAACACAACATAAACTCGTTCTTTTTTTTTTTATCTCATCAAGTCGGTCATCTCGAAAACATCCTTTCCACTCCTGCCTCGCCTCCTTCTTCGCTTCGAAAGAATATGAGTCTTTTTGCCTTTCGCTCCTTTTCCTTTGTTATCTTTGCTTTGTTTCTGTCTCCTCTCTGTGTTATATACTGTTTATTACCGTTGTCGCTTTCATGTAGATGGATTCTTTATTTTTGTGGTTTTTAATGAAACCTTCCACATGGGTTGTATTTCAAATTCAATTCAAGTACTGAAATCCTCTGCAAAAACAAAACATAGTTTGGTAAAACTGCGGTTTTGGTTACGTTTCTACCCTCAGTTTCAAAATCTTCATAGGATATTATAGTATATTTCGCTTAACTTTCAATACACTAACAAACACACACATATGTACATATATATATATATATATATATATATATATATATATATATATATATATATATATATATATGTATATACACACACACACACACACACACACATATATATATATATATATATATATATATATATATATATATATATATATATATATATATATATATATATATATATATATATATATATATTTATATGGTGGAGTGAAAGCGGGGGCGTTGTTACCCAGGAAACAAAAAAGTGTGTATAATAGAGGCGAACGGCGCAACGTTTGTAAGAAGCTCGACACACTGCTGGTGAGCCTCCTGCGTAGGTGTATGAAGCGGTTATTGGTGTGGGGTTTATCCATGATTCAACAGTTTAAGTGTGGTCGTGACATTGGTTGTTTTATTTTCTTGAGAGATTCATCTTTAAAGTTAAATTTATATATATGTATATATGTATATATATATATATATATATATATATATATATATATATATTTGGTTGCGTTTGTAATCTTTAAATGCAAAACTAAAACCACAAAAAAGCCATGAAAATCCTGAACAGTTTATGGCCAACACCACCATCCCGCGCGAGATATCCTTACAGTAAGTTCCTCCGAAGAAGATCCTATTCGCCCATGGTCATCAAAACATCCGAGATGACCTTTCGTAAGAGTGGTGTCACCCCACATTACCCCAGGCGTTGCATTTCCCTTGGGGTGATGCGGGGGTGGACCTCAAAGCCACTCCGAATACGCAATGCAGTGACATGAAAGCTACGAGCCCACGGTGTGACGTCATAGCCTAGCCTACGCGCTGACCACAGTTACCAAGTAATGTTTTTTTTGTGAATTTTGCTGCAACATCTTTCCATTTACTGAATTATTTTTAAAAACTTTTCTTTAAAACTGTGATAGAAATATACGTCCCATGCAAGTCCTAGATCACAGCATTGCCTTAGTTCTAGTTTATTAATCCTGGTGTATGTATTCATTATCTGATCTTTGATATTATTCATTTGTGATCTGTACATTTTGTTCTTTGTGCTACTGTACTGGCCTTCTAGTCTCGTCTTTCATCAGTGCTTGCTAATATAATAATAATAATCCAAAAAACTTTAAACTATCGGGACGCACTTTGCTTCTTCTTCTTCTTCTTCTTCTTCTTCTTCTTCTTCTTCTTCTTCTTCTTCGTTTATTCTCTATTATACCATATTAACCCATGTTTCGACTCATTTGAACATATCATGATAATGTTTATGTAAATGAACATTGACTTATAGCATACGGTGTATATGTATATATATATATATATATATATATATATATATATATATATATATATATATATATATGTATGTATATAATATATATATACACTATATATATATAGGTAGATAGATAAATAGACATATATATACATATATGTGTGTATGTATATATATATATATATATATATATATATATATATATATATATATATATATATATATAGGTAGATAGATAAATAGACATATATATATATGTGTGTGTATGTATTACATATATATAGTATATATATATATATATATATATATATATATATATATATATATATATATATATATAGGTAGATAGATAAATAGACATATATATATATATATATATATATATATATATATACATATATGTGTGTATGTATATATACATATATATATATATATATATATATATATGAAACTAAGAAAGCAAACAGATAACTGATGGATTGGTAAGGAAAGAATAACGAAGCTGAGTCAAGTAAACGGACGTATTGTTCGACTGTTAACATGAAAAGCTGTGAGAGAATTTTGAAAGCAAATGAAAAATGTAGTACCTAGGGGAAGTAATATTTGCATTAAGGATGAAGTTCTGTGAAACTGAATCTAATTTGCTGAGGGCAATCGGTAAATCTTTTGGTTTTGCAAACACCAGATCAAGGTGGAATTCTATAGCATAACGGACCCGAATGGAATGACGACTAGCAAATGTTTCCAGATGATCGGTAGTAAATTGGTGACAGGAAAACGGCGTTGCAGTGACTGGCAAAACAGGTGTGAAAGTGTTGACATAAGGAGAAAGTTGCGTGTGAATATTACCGTATCGGAAAGAAAAGCCGGCATACAACGCTGTGGCAAAGTGAAAAGATGGCTAAAAGCGGTTTGAGACAGTTTTGTTACGTAGTGTTCATAGAGGAAAGGATAGGCAATAACGTGTACGAATCGAATGTTGTGGGAAAAGTCATTGGACAAAAGGATTAGAAAAAGGGTCATGATGTCCTAGAAGTAAAGGTAGCATGCAAATTAGAAGAAAGGGATACGATCTGATGAAGTTAGTTTACGTAAGGCTGATTTGTCCCTTCTGTACTGATATGAACGTGGCAGCAATAACTCTTCTGGGATTCGTGAACGACACAGTCCTTGCAAACATTTTCAGACCAGTTTCAGAGAAGCGATGAATACGCAAGTTACGAGAAGAAGAAGAAGAAGAAGAAGAAGAAGAAGAAGAAGAAGAAGAAGAAGAAGAAGAAGAAGAAGAAGAAGAAGAAGAAGAAGAAGAAAAGGTAACTCTCTAGACAGAATGATTGCAATGGAAAAAGTTAAATAACCCAGTTATGGAAACTCACTCTCTCTCTCTCCAACACACACACACTCTATGTATATATATATATATGTATATATATATATATATATATATATATATATATATATATACTCGTATATATACATATATATATATATATATAAACAACGTATGTATGTATGTACACATACATATATATAGTTGCATATATATATATATATATATATATATATATATATATATATATATATATATATATATATATATATATATATATAGATATATATATATATATGTATATATATAAATATATACAACCATATATATGTGTGTGTGTACATACATACATACGTTATATATATATATATATATATAAATATATATATATATATATATATATATATATATATATACATACATATATATATATATATATATATATATATATATATATATATATACGTATATACTCGTATATATATATTAGTATGTGTTGAGGGAGAGAGAGAGGAAGGAAAAAGTTACAATAAGCTAACGACATAGCAGCCTGTGGCATTACCGGAAACAGAAGCCTTTAACCCTTTAAGATTCCTACTAAATCCTACAAGGACAATACTATAGGAATGCTTCTGTGTCCTACATCGTTGCTGTCGTCGAACGGAAACGGATCTGATGGGAATATTCCACCTCGCAGAACGAAGGACATAAATGAAATACTAAAGGTTGTGGGAAACAACAAAGGAAAAATCAATCAAGAGTAGAAATAAAAAATTTGTAATAAGGTAAACAATCTCTTTCTTATGACAAAAGTCCAGTTCCACAAATGTTCATGGATGCAACAAACTTAATTTCGTGTGTTCATGTTCAGTTTCAATATGGACGGAGGAAACATGAGATTTCCACGAATTGTACTGACGCACAGGAAGAACTGAAGATTGTGAAATTATGATATGTACAGAGAAGGAAATATAAAAAAAAAGGTAAGAATTGGTTGAAGGATAGGTTAGCGTGCATCGAGATCGTTTGTCATATAGAAAGGAACCCAGTAGGTTGCTGAAAATAGTTTACAGTTAGGAAGAGTTAGGAGGAAGGAGAGGAAGACTTAGGAAATGACAAAAGAGTAAGGTCAAAAGAGGTATTAGGAAGGATGAGCAGTAATGCCGAGGAAACGAGAGTACGCACAAGGCAGAAGAGAATGGCACTTTGCATGTGTGTTTGTTAGGGAGTCTGAAGGGGTGCAGATGAGCCTTCAGTTCAAGTGTGAAAAACAGCTAAGGGTATGAAAGCCTTTTACAAGGGGAGTTCATACAGGATTCACCGGTTAGTGTATTAATGATGCAGTGACCGTCATGTTATTTTTTCGTAGACGTTCTATATATATATATATATATATATATATATATATATATATATATATATATATATATATATATATATATATATATGTATATATATATATATATATATATATATATATATATATATATGTTTGTGTGTGTATGTGCGTAAATGTTTATTCGTCATCTTCTTTTACTTCTTCTTCTTCCATTTTTTAACCAAAATTCTGTTTATGCGTGTCGATTTCTTAATATTTTTCTATGTGCTTACCACTGTAAATCTTAAATCTGAAGGAAAAATTACGACGTGGAAGGACAAGAACTTACATCACTTCATGCATGCAAATCTGGCGAATTCAGATGCCCTTTGCTAGAATTCTCAGTTCAGCATACGGTTTAAATGAGTCTAAACAGATGGAACCCCGTCCTTTGTAAAAAGGAGTGTGATGGCAACCCCATTCTTACCAGAGAGAACCAGAGAGAGGGACGACTTCCTCCTGTGTGCTGCATTGTAATTGGCTGAGCGCCGGCGGCCATTTTGATTGTGGGTAACTGGAGGTTGCTAAAGACGCATCATTTCGTCACTGCAGTCGAGTCTACACCAAATTATCTCTCCGTGGATCATTTATACTACACAGGCCACACCAAGAAAACCTCTGGATCGAAAGGAACAGAGTGTTCTGCCATTAACTGTACAAAGTATACAAAAACAAACAAAGAAGTGGCCTTCTGCTCTTTTCCAAAGGACAGCACGAGGTGTGCACATTAGTGTGTCAGCCCATCTGCTTGTAAGCAGCTTGTTTGCTGCTATGTACTATTCATTATTGTTCTCAAAGTGTACGGTTTATGAAGCAATTGTATGTTACAATGAGATTAAAATATCAATTGAAAATCAAGAATAAAGCATCCAAAGAAAAGAAATTACGTAAAAACAGAAAACTGTTGAACATTTCCCATAAATGAATTCATATTAATCCAATGAGTATTTTGTTAACAGGTCTTCACACTGACAGATAAGTGTAGCCCTGTCTAACTCGATTAAGCTTGGTGTGTGTTAATGCTTTTGGTGGTGGACTGGTAGTGATTTTAATGCTAAACAATGTGTGCTATGTGTATGTGTTGATGCCTTTGGTGGTGGTACGTGATTAATTAAATACTACCTGTTTTCAATAGGTTGTGCACAGGCATAGTATTTTGTGCATATTTTGCTAAGGCATGGTATTTGCTAGCATGTTCTTCTCCTAGGGCATATTATATCTGCCATCATTTAATGACATTGAAGTACAATAATTACTTTTCCAGATGCAGTCCTTTCACAGGTAATTTTGCGTAGCCTAAATGTTTGAAAATATGTATTATTATATTTTACAGAACTTTCAATAAAATTGTTTAAACATTTTTCCAAGGGTTATTTTTATTTTATTTTACAGAACTTTGAATAAAATTGTTTAAACATTTATGGGTTATTTTTGTTTATAAATATACCACATACATGTCTGTAAGAATCTCTGAGAAGAAAAAAATTTTTATCCCACTAAGGAATTACCTAAATTGGTATTATTTGGAGCAAAGTCTGTTCTGCTGATCTAGTCACATTTGGCTGTGATGTATCTGAGTGGTCCTCTTACTGTTGCATACTTATATAGGCCTATTTGTACCCTTATTTTCTGATATACGTCCATAAAATGAACAATCATAACAGCTCTCAAATAAATAAACATTGGCAGTTTGTTGTGTTCCAGCATAAAGACAAACTGTTGGCCCTACAGTGGGTTGCAGTGCACTCAGAGCATGTTTGTTTACAAAACGTTGCTGTCACTGCAGCTCCAGTTACACACAATCAAAATGGCGGCCAAATTACGCTGCACATAGGAAGTCGGCCCTCTCTATGGTTCTCTCTGGTGTATATGAAGTATTATTTCAGAAAGATTATCGACAGACTGAAATGCAAAGCATTTCAGCCACTATTTTATGCATCGAAAATAAATCAGTTCAAAGCTATCGAATTAAACTCTAAAACTTCTTGAGTCTGTGGTGGACTACAGATGAAAGATCGAATGGGTCAAGAAAGTCAAAGCCCGTAGACTATAACAATTTTTAAGGGGAGTTCAGTACTCTGTAAACGATCTTGTAAAATAAATAAAACAATTAATAAATATATAAATAAAATAACATTTATAGTAGCAATTATTACTAAAATTTTCAGTTCACTTGTATTATTGAGTTATTAACCACAGACTGCTACTGATGCACCCTTTATATATAGACATTCATATTTTTCATTGTATTTAGTTTTACTTCATAATTGTATAGTTAATTCGTAGCTATTTGCCATGAAAAGAGCCAGATAAATAAAAATTGCCAGGTAATGACCGCGTTTATGCAACGGTTGTGACAAATGATCTCACTGAAACAATTGCAGTATCCATGAGTTATTTGCTTTTACAATGTATCGAGTAAAACTATGCAGAATATACTCGCAAAGTGCACAAATACACAAACTTATAAACAAAAAATAATAAAATTATACACATATATATATGTGTGTGTATACATACATACATACACACACATATATATATGTATATATATGTGTATATATATATAAATGGATGTATGTATTGATGTATGTGTGTACGTATGTTCCAGCATAACTGTGAAACGTCTGAGCAATTTCAACCAAACTTGGTATACATATGACTTACTATCTTGAAAAGTGGGGGTAAGACATCACTATCACCAAAGGGCACCAAAGGGGGTGGGGGTGGAAGGGCTTGCCTAAAACAGGGCTGGTTCTGCCAGTGAAGCGGGGATGGTTGTGCCCGAAAACTTTACGAATTTGTCACCTAATTTTGGTATACATATTATGACTTACCATCTGGAAAAAAATACTGTGGGGGTAAGACATCAATGACACCAAAGGGGGTGGGGGTTGGGAAGGGGGTGACAGAGAGAGGGAGAGTGGGAGGGAGAGGAAGTGAGATATAGAGAAAGAGTAGAGGGGGGTGTTAGGAAGAAGAAAGAGGGAAAGTGACAGGGAGAGAGAGAGAGAGAGAGAGAGAGAGAGAGAGAGAGAGAGAGAGAGAGAGAGGACGTGAGAGAGAGAGTGAGAGAGAGAGAGAGAGAGTAGAGGGAATGTTAGGGAGAAGAAGAAGAGAGAGGGAGAGAATAGAGGGAGTGTTAGGGAGAAGAAACAGAGAGAGAGAGAGTGAATAGAGGGGGTGTTAGAGAGAAAGAATGAAAGAGACAGGGAGGGTTGGAAAGAGACAGAGAGAGAGAGAGGGAGAGAAAGTGAGAGAGAGAGTAGAGTAGGTGTTAGGGAGGAGAGAGAAAAGTGAGAGAGAGAGAGAAAGAGAGAGAGAGATAGAGAGAGAGAGAGGGAGGGAGAGAAAGTGAGAGAGAGAGTAGAGTAGGTGTTAGGGAGGAGAGAGAAAAGTGAGGGAGAGAGAGAGAGAGAGAGAGAGAGAGAGAGAGGGGAGAGAAAGTGAGAGAGAGAGTAGAGTAGGTGTTAGGGAGGAGAGAGAAAAGTGAGAGGGAGAGAGAGGAAGAGAGAGAGAGAGAGAGAGAGAGAGAGAGAGAGAGAGAGAGAGGGTTTATTGGTTGTCATTCAGACTTATCCTGGACAGTGCAGGGTTGGTCAGCTAATATATATATATATATATATATATATATATATATATATATATATATATATATATATATATATATATATATATATATATATATATATATATATATATATACATATATATATATATATATATATATATATATATATATATATATATATATATATATATATATATATATATATATATATATATATATATACCGTATATATACATATAAATGATAAATTACTAATGACTAAAGGATAAAACAAAAGTCATAATATGCGGCTTGATCACTTTGATGTCAGTACAAAAAACTAGAAAAGTATTCTCTCTCTCTCTCTCTCTCTCTCTCTCTCTCTCTCTCTCTCACACACACACGCACACACACACACACACACACACACAAATACACACAGCAAATAAGAGAAAATGAAGATATGAGGTTGTAAAGATTCTGACTGATACATCTGCTGGATATCAGAGTGAAATTCCATGGCAGACGAATGAGGATGATTATCACACAGAGTCATAATTATCATTGAACTCATCATTCTATCGAAACGACGCGTTCAAACCACGATGGTATTACTGAGTAGGAATGCATATGAATGTAACGTAGCACAATAAGCAAACATCATGCGCTCATTCTGCAGTAGTCCTGCTGAAGTGAGGTAGTGAGTTGGTCAGGCGCGACAGCGTGGAAAGAGGTACTCAAGTGGATAAAATGACACTGAATGATATTCTGGTTTTAGCACCCGACAATTTGCTTAATTTTCACCATTAAACTCAATCCAGGTCACAATAAAAATCGTGGAGGTCGATAGTTGGGGTGGTAGTGAAAGCAATGGTCCATGTTTTCCTTATCAAGTAATTGTCAACATTAGGACAATGATTCTACTTCCCTGAGAGTCTGACTGGAGATCAAGGAAAAATTGCTACCGTGGGTAGTAAGGGGGATACGAAGGCAATGTTCCGCGTTTCCTTCTCAAACGATTATCAACATTAGGCTTATCATACTACTTCTTTGCCATGTTTGATAGCAACTGAGGTCTTATTTCATATGTATATTGTTTGTTGTTCATGGGATGTACGGCACTTATTAATGTTTTGACTAACTCAACGTTATCAACGCAAGCGGAAAGAAAAATGCTTTCAAGGGTCGCCCAGTTCCTCTTTATGAATGCATACTGGAGTCAACTGCCCCAAAAGCTTGAACTATCACACATCATTTTACGATAACACAGTCCACTGGTTATCATCCCGGGAAACGAATTCCTTTTCTTCTTATCGTTACCAGATCCCATAGCAGGAACGCATTTAGGGTGCATGAGAAGCACACGATTGTAGCAACGATCGGACCGACGTGATTTTGTAATTAGCCATTAGATTTTCCGAGTCCCTGCAATCTATGAACGGTAAGTGCTTATATGAAAATTATAATTTCCTGAAATGAATAAAGCTTATAAAAATGAGCATTAAGAACATTTATGTTCATGAGTACTGCATATACAGTAGGTCGCTTTGACAAGTAATGTTAGGCACAAACCATGTGATCTCGCAGTATAAAGAGACACTAAATTAGATCATTACATTATCTGAAGCTCGTTGCATATATCTGTAAATTCATATTTTAACGTTTCATAATATTTCTCACAGTGCATAATGACCGCTGAGGAAAAAACACGTCATGATACGATTTGAATGAGGTCATAATCATTCATGGAATAAACCATTTCCGAGCAGCTAGGGAGTGTCCCTATTCAGGAAAACAAAACGTTCGGATCATCGTCCAGCACAATAAAGATGACTGGCACACCAATAGGATTCCATTATTGTCTCGATACTCAATGGCACTCGTCTAGTACAGTCTTTTAATTAAGAGAGTTTTAAATGCTCGTCTGATATTTGATCATAGATTTTTCGAAAATATAGTCATTCGATACTACAAGATCTAAACAGTACCGGGTACATAAAAAAGACAATATTGGCTGTCATACGACATTATTATGGTTTATTATGCCAGATTATATATTTCATTGGGTTCCAAGCTTATCCGAAGATAAAATGATGATTATATACATTCAGTCATTGTTAACACTAATAACAATTTGAAGGTAATACCATATCTACACAATAATGGAGGATTATCAGGATGAGTACAGGACAAGACAGGCTTTTGGACCAACAGTTTTATAAATACGTGACTTTGAATGAATTCCTCACTACTCAAGTGGTAGGTCATCTTTATGTAGCGTTTAGCATCAAAAGTGTAAGCCAAATAACACTGAATTTTATTATTTTGTTTTTTTTTTATGATGTAAATACTGATGGGCCATAAAGTCGAAAAGATCCACTGAAATGTAAAATGGCACACTCACCCTGAAAAATGGCCCGAGCAATGTCAATCTGCTTTTCTAAACATTTACACCGATGATAAGCGTGGGTATGTTATAGCAGTGGCATCAAAATCAGTAATGGGGACAAACTCAAAATTTTGCTAATATGCTGCCATGAATAAGTGGTATCCATATACAGGGCACTTTAATAGAAAGTGGTTGAGTTGGGTGAGATGCCTCGAAGGTACATAATATGTAAACCAATATTTCAGTCATGGCGTTTAGAAATTGTTGCGGAAATGTTTTGTGTCTAGCTGTTGCGAAGTTATTACGCACTACATACTCACCCTCTATTGAGTGCCCTGTTACTTGCTTTGTTCACTTGCTTCGGTGATTCATATTCAGGTGCGTGCTTGCTCTGCAGCTGGTTGGGGGAACGGACTACTGTGCTCGATAAACATTAGCAGTAAGTGGCCAGCGTAGGCACTCTGTACAAAACATTCTTCTACAATATTTATATAAAAGTCTACAAATAAGTCACCCAGAGAGGATCCCATGGCAAAACCATCTTTCCCTGCATATATATGTAGCCTCAGTATGTGATAAATAGTCGTCATTGTGCTAAACACCGGAGGGATCTAAGTTTGTGTTCTGGGATTAGAAGGTGAGTGAAGGTGTCATCCGGGTATATTTGGGTATACTTGTTCAAGGATGAGCTCAGTAGTTTCATCAATGGACACGGTGATGAACAAGGACTGTCGTCAAGGGATACAATCAAACTGCTGATTGGGGAATCCTTGATGACATGAAATTTTGCAGAGGTAGGGAGGCTATATTTATATGGTGCATAGGGTGCAAAGATTTTATTTGAGCTTTTTGTTAAATGGTGTCGGACAGAAGGGTGAAATGGGTTGCCTGGCATTTAAGTTATTCTTTAACATACCAGTAACCTAAGTCATAGCCTCCTTTGATAGGTGGAAGGTGGGTGGCCCCTCTGGCAGAGTTCACTGTTTCTGTGTTGAGGTTGGCCTCCCATTTGATGTGATCTGTTGGGCTTTTTTTGAGGGGCAAAATTCTGGATCATCTTGAAGGATGATATCCGACTTATGATAATATTCGTCCGTGGTTGTGAGGGCAAATGTAAATACTTTATTTGTCTTTTGTAGCTTATACTAATGTGTGCCTTGATCATTAGCGCTGTTCTGAGCTCCTGAGTTGTGCTGGACCTTGGTAAGGTCCTTGGAAAAGAGCAGCAGCTGGAGGCCATCAGGGGTGGTAACGATGTTCCACTTTTGTAGGTGACAAGAAGAGTTTGGGATGACCTCGATGGCAATTAAGCTCAAGTTTTAACTGTATATTCGAGTGAGGCGGACTCCATAACAATAATTTGTTCATAAAAATCTCTTATGAAGAATTATATGCAATTTCTAAAAGTCTACAATCTCACCTTCGTTTTATCTTACAAGGCAATGGACAAATTTGTTATGGAATTCTTTCAAGTATTATTTTTGTGAAGTGATGAATGATAGTAAACAGTCAATTAAAATTTCATTTTCTTGATAACTACATAAAAACACCATTACCATAGTTTTCATGATGTACATTTGTTCCTACACAAATACAAACCTTCGGTCTTTATGTAGGATTTAGCTTCCGAACGCAAGCTGAAACAGCCCGTAAACTTTCAGACAAGGTTGTTAATTACCAACTGTTGGTCTGCAACTGATTTACAAAGGCCTGCTCCTGAGAGGAAACCGATAACCCTTAGGGATTGCCCGAGGAAAGACAAACCCTCTAATCAGTTCCTCTTGTCAATCGAGGTTGATTCTCACACTTTCTGTCATGCCATAGGCATGACTATAATCAGTAAAGTACTTGTAATGAGTGTTGGGTCTGGCCTTCTGAAAAAGGGCTGAAGTTTGCCGGGAAGAAGAGAAAGAAGGTTTCTCCAGTGTCATCAAATTGCAACACTCTGCTGGTGAAACAGAAGATTCTCTCTGGCCAAACCTCCACCTGTTGTATCCACTCCTAAGGGAGCAGCATCCCCTTTGCCGACCCCTGCTGCTTCATTAGGGGAGAGCCACTGAAGGGGGAATGATGACCAACCTGATTTCTCTCTGGCAGTTTCTCTTCGCTCAGAGGAGGAGTTGTCCTCGGAAGGACACTCCTTCTCGGGGTTAGGGGAAAACTGTCTCCCCTACCCTGATCTTTGTTGTAGGTGCTTGTGGACCCCGAGTGACTTACGGAGTTGTGGCCCTCCCTAGTTCTCTCAGGAAAATATATTCCACAGTAGTCGAAACCGACCCTGTTATCAGCCTTTCAAAGATAGTTCATGGTTGGAGAGTAGACAGTAGAGACTACCTCGGAAGGAGTCCACAACTATATAACTATATAAATGAATGGAGTCATTTAGTTTCAAACACTCCATGGACAAGAACAGAAGGGGGTGAAGAGGTAATATCAGTTAAAAATTGCAAAACATTGATAAGGCTCTCATTACTGTTGGGAACTTTATCAGTAGAAGTTATTGGAAGCATGAACCATAAGTGGGAAATAGAAGAAGTAGCCAATATTGAACAAGAAGTTAGGAAAATCTTAGGTAGGAATCCCGAAGGGAACGATCTTTACAGACCCTTAGCCACCACAGGACAGGAAGGAAAGAGACAAAATAGTCAGAGCTACATTGATAGATCTAGGACACCAGCTAGAAATCAGATTTTCAACAGTTACATTGTTACAACTGCCAGAAAAGAGGGCACTATGCAAGTGATTGCCGTGGAACAGCTTATTTCCCTTACCATAAGAAAACAGGACATAGTGCTAGAGATTGTGGGAATAGGTCTCTTTCTAGACCTAGACATAGATCACAATCACAAGGTAGAGTTTGAGATCGTAGTCAGTCTCCACAAGCTAGGAGGAATACATATCAAACCAATGATCAAGCTGCAATCCTAGTGTATCAACCTGATCAAGAAATATCAGATTAATCAATGGTATCTTGGACATGCCTTCTCAAAGGAAAAGACCGTGCGTCAAATGTAAACCCAGTTACAAATGTTAGTAAAATTAATAAAGGAGATGAATCTAGTTATAGACCTGTATTTCCCACAAATGTTGGTTTAGAGAAACCTACTGCTGTATTCTTTGATACAGGAAGTCCTAAGAATATAATCTCTGGAAAGATATATCAGGCATATTTATCTCACTTAGATATGCACTCAGTAGTAGACTGTAGAATCCTAGTAAAGGAATCAAGATAATAGCAGAAATTGGTTCCCCTTTTAAACTAGGAAGGATCTCACTAAAGGAAAGGGTTCTAGTAGGAAGAGGAATGCATTTTGCATTTCCACATCTGTTAATTGGTTATCTAACTATGGCTAGACAAGGAATCACGATTGATGCACCTGAAGAGCAATTAGTGATTAGAATGGATCATAAGACTTCCAGAAATCCACTGTGTAAAATAAGAAACAAGACCAGGGAAAACTCCTTGCTGAAAAGTATTCTAAAGAACGATAATACAGAGGAAAGGTGTCAAGTGTGTAACACGAGCTCTCAGCAAATTAGTAATAACTTAGAAACTAATCAGGAAACTTACTTAGACAGAGATTTAAGACTTAAGCCAGGAGAAGGCACTTGGATAGAATGCACAGTGAATCCAGTTTATGAAGGGACAGAAATTCTTGCGCTTACAAAAGGATCACAAGTAAATAGGATACACTATTCTTCCAGCCTACATGAAGTTAGACAGGGTAAAATAACTTTACAGATTATAAATAACAGTGGAGGAAAGGTTAGGTTATCACAAGATACAGAAATAGTTTTAAAAGAGGTATATACTTTCCCTATTCAAGTCGTAGAGAAGGAAACAATAGCAACAATCAATAAAGAGAATACAAACTCAACTTATGAAACTGATCTGAGAAGAGCTAAGATATGGATTCACTTAAAGGACATCAAAGAAAACTCCGCTAGAGAGAAATTCATAGATTCACCGAGTGAATATAGGGATATAGTCGCCATAGAGGGAAACACACTTGACAATACAGATGAAATAACCCACAGAATAGATATTCCAGAGAATACAAAGCCAAGTTATATACCAGCTTTTAGAGTAGCACATTCCCAGGAGGAGATCATTGAAAGAGAAGTTCAACAAATGAAGAGGCGAGGAATAATAGAACCTTCAAAATGTCCGTGGTCTTTTCCATTTCTGTTATTTCCAAAGAAAGATAAAGCTTACCGAGTGGTAGTTGATTTCAGAAAGTTGAATAAGTTAACTGAAAATGATCCTTATCCAATGCCATCCATGGGAGATCTTATCACAACCATTGGATACAAAAAATACTTAACCACCATAGATTTGTTACAAGGATTTTTACAAATTCCTTTGGACGAAGAAAGTAAACCTTTAACACCCTTTTCCACTAGCAATGGCAGATATCAATGTGTAAGAATGCCCTTTGGTTTAAAGTCAAGCCCAGTGACATTTGTGAGACTAATGGATAAAATGCTAGGTGATTTACTAGGCAAGGATGTGCATTGCTATATAGATGATTTGGTAACAGCAACAGACACCACTAAACACATAAAACTATTTAGAGAAGTCCTAAAAAGATTGAGGAAAGCAAATCTAAAATTAAAATGAAAAAAGTATACTTTCCTTACAAGGAAACTAGACTACCTGGGACATACATCAGTTGAAAAGGGTGTGGAAGCAAACGACGTAAAGATTAGGTCAATTAAAGAATATCCTAGGCCTAGCTGTAAGAGGGATGTGAAGTCATTCTTCGGTTTAGCCGGTTTAAAGGACTTCGCAACCATTTCTGCGCCATTGACCAAATTATTGAATGAACACATACACTTTTGGTGGTCAACCAAGCAACAAAAGGCATTCGAAGAATTGAAGGAAAGATTAACACACCTTTCAATACTTAGTTTCCCAGACTTTAGAAAATAATTCTTCTTAGCCTCAGATGCAAGTTCTACTGGTATAGAAGCGTGCTAAATGCAAAGGCATGATAACAAGTACTGTACCATGCCATAGCTTATTACAGTAGAAAACTAAAACCAACAGAAGAGAGCCACTCAGTAACAGACTTAGAGTCCCTAGCCATAATAGACGCTTTAATGCACTTCAGATACATAATATTTGTTATAAGATAACTGACTTCACTGATCAGTCAGCTGCAGTAGAAATCCTCAAGAATCCGAACTTTTCCTGACGTAGAACTCGTTGGTTTATGACTGCCCAAGATTATGACATACGAGTAGAACTAAAATATGCTCCAGGGAAAAACAGTAAAGTAGCAGACGCATTATCAAGACACATCCCACAAGGTGATAGCATAAAGGAGAGGATGAAGATTTAAAGGAAATGAGTAAGAAAACTGGATGTCCCGTAAATGCAGTGAACATCATGGACGACGTACTATGTGAAGAATTCGACCCATTTAGGTCTTTTCAAGGTGTAACTCATAAAAGGCTAGTACCTAAGAGCCTATGAAGTAAGGTCACTGAATTAATGCGCGATGACGACATGACAGCACACCCAGGAAGAGATGAGACAGTTAGACTAATAAATGGATACTTCCATTGGAAAGGAACTTACAAAGATGTTGGCAACTATGTGGAAAATTGCAATACTTGCAACAGTTATGAAGGAAGAACAGATAAGGAAGTACCTTTAGGAAAATACCCCATTCCACAAACTCCATTCGAAAGAGTAGCAATAGATCTCACCACTAACCTGCACACCACGAGTAAGGGGAATAGAAATATACTACTATATATAGACGCACTTACTAGTTATACAGAGCTAATACCAATAACTGGCAAAGGAGCTAAAGAATGTGCAACTGCTCTCTTTGATAAAATATTTTGTAGATATTCTGATTCACAGCTTATGATATCTGACAATGGCACAGAATTAAATAATTCACTAGTACAAGAAATTTGTGATGCATCCAAAGTACAGTAGAAAAGGTAACGATACAGCCGTATCATCCAGCTAGTAATGGTTTAGTAGAGAATAACAGAAAAGTTCTGGACGCATTAAGGCATACAGTAGGACAGGATCCTGAATGGGATATCAATTTACCTTTAGTCCAATTGTCATCAAATGCTAGGAATCACACCAGTACACAAGCAACAACCATAAAAGCCTTTGATGGAATATGAACCAAGGTATCATATACATGGCTGAATCAGCCAATACAGCCAAATTACTCTGAAGACATTATGAAGATGAGGATTGGTAATTTTAAGGTAATTCATAAACAATTACACAAGAATCTAGAAGAAGCCCAGATCATGATAGACAAGCATCGAGAAGGATTAAAACCCGTAGATTACAATATTGCAGATGAAGTATACATCAAGAAAGAGGTAAGAAGTGGAATTAATTCTAAATTAGCCACTAAATTCACAGGACCATTCAGAATAATAGACATACAAGAGAGATAAAGGTGACGGTGAAGTGAATGAATAATTTAATACCTTCCACGTACACTGAATCACTAGAAGAAGAAGGATTCTGGGTAAATAAAGACAAGGTTAAAAGACCTAAGAAAGTCAAAGAACCAGAAGTGACTGAAGAATTAGAAGAAGAAATTTCAGAAGGAAGAACTGGATATAATCTAAGGAATAGAAAAGTCACATTTTAGTAAATATACTCTAATAGGAACAGATCCATTAATCTTCCTATTATTCCCTGCATTTGATTTCTTTATTGCTAAGTTTACCTCCATTGGTTGACTTAGTGATAAAACTTTTTCTTTTTGTATTGCTGCAATTCTTACTTTAATTAGCTGGTTTTGTAGCAAAATTTCGGGGTTAAGTATACTAGTTTCGAATTGACTTCTTCTTTGACTAAAAGGGGAATATTTGTAGAACAAGGAAATGTAAGTAAAATTTCGAAATGTAATAGAATTATTTCAGGAGGTATATCAATCAATTTTCAATTTTCTAACCAAACATAATTAATAACTTTTAAGAGGGAATCCCCTAGAAAGATGAATAAAGAAGAGGGGTTAAGATAGATATTAAGTCATTTTAAGGAAAGAAAATTTTTTTACCATGAATTTAATTTTTATTGAAATAACTATCACATTTACTCTATCCACTTCTTAGAGCCACTTTAACTGATGAAAGCCTACTGATTATTATTCCAGTAAATAGAAAAAAAAGGATCTGCAAGTATTACCCCCTTACCACTTTCCTCAATTGAAGTGTCAATTATGCTTTATTTTTGGATAATGGACATACAGAACTTACTATACAAGGAGGTACTTATCTACACATCTAAGAAGTCAAGGAAATTTACAAAAATACATAACACATTTGTTGATACATACAAACACGCAACAAGGATATTTCTTCGGAACTCTTTCAAGACAGTACCTGAAGAGAAGGATTACAACCATCATCATTAGTAGTGGTAAAATCAACAAATTTACAAAACAAGTTGATTAGAAAGGACTGAGAACTGAGTAACTTGGATAGTAAATTTTATTTTACTGTTTGAATTTTAAGTTTACAGCACGTTTGAATATTCTATTTCAACTAGATTGAAGTTATGTTTGCAAATGTATTCACGTTTTGTATTTCAAGTTATCTTGAAATGTCATTCCTAATATGCATGTATTATGAGTCCTCGTAGCCATGTTATTTGCTTCAGTTTAGCTAGAAGCTGCCACAGTCAGCTGGGTAGTTGGCCGCACCTGTAATGAAAACGACTGTAATGGAAACGTCAATTAAGATTATACGTAAAAAGATAAAAGAGACAGAAAATTAACATAACGTCTGCAGTGTCTATAATAACCACTGCCTGGTGCCAAATCTTAATGATATGTTTACCGTGGTGCGATAGATGCGAATTCAGTGTCTGTAGTGATCCATTAGTATGGGTCAAAGGTCTTAAATGAAAGGGCGCTTGTTACTCACAAGAAGACACATCAGGAGAGACCCAGTCGTCGCCTCAGCGTCGGGAATCCATAAGTGTTGTGAGTAACTACTCGAACGATAAACATGAAGTTTGGTGAAACAGACTACAGAAGGTGAAAACACGGGAAAGGAAATTAAATTTTGCAAATCGCATATGAGGAGAAGAGATGAACTGGGGACAGGCAGAACAGGTTATCGAGGGCAAGAGTATACAGATTTTGTGAAGTGAAAAAACCCAATGCCCAATTTGTGGACTTAGTGAAATTACCGTGTGCCCATCTTAAGGTAAAGACTCGGTTACAGCTACCCAAGAATAAGGTGGAACTATTATGAATTTTAAGATACTAATAAATGTGGAAAGGGAAAGCACGACTCTTATCTTGAACGCCAAGAAATCATCATTACAGTAAGAAAGCTTTGTTCCTACTTAAAGGGTGAAAACCTAACGGTTCAAAAGATATAGCTACTATATATATATATATATATATATATATATATATATATATATATATATATATATATATATATATATATATATATATATATATATATATATATATATATATATTTATTTATTTATTTATTTATGTATATATATAATACATATATATAAAATATATATTTATACATATATATAAATTATATATATATTTACTGTATATATATGTATATACATATAACTGAATCACGAAAATATGGAACGTGATGAATATATAAATAAAATCAATGCCACGAAGGAAAGAGAAACGACGGAGTGGTGCTAGACCTTTCTACTTACTGTTCTTTACTTAGCAGACTGGTAGAAACATAAAAATAAGGTTACAAAGAAAGCTCATATAAATGACAGATGCGGATTATAAAGGAAAATGTGTACCTAGAATCCAACACAGTTGAAGAATTAGTAGACCTACCAAAACAGTATACATTTAAGAGGTTTTACAAAAGATTAGGCCCAACAGCTCGAAAGCAGGGACAGGTAAATTAAAAGATTATACAGGGAAAGATACTGACCACCAAAAATTGACTGCAGAAAGAATAAGCTGACTGTAGAAGTACAACTCAATAATTCTTCTTATGCTAAGCAAAGTTTTCACAAAAAATATATACTATACATACGAATACATAGAAAAGATATTTAAGGTGGTTAATTAGTAAGTAAATCAGTGATTTTATCCTTAAGGTCATTCTTGAATGTTTTACTAATGCAGGGGTCCAAATAATACATGTCAGGGCTAAGGTTAAAATTACAACTGGAAGTAAGCTGTATAATAGCAGATTCTAAAAGATTTCGTAAAGAGAAATCTTTTGATCTGGCAATCACTGAACTTTCAGTCCAGTTTACCCTGTGAGAGTTTTCACTTAGACGACTTACAAAAAACTAACAAAAAATCCCCTTGATCAAGTCATAAAAAATTTCAGTAGCATAGTGAAAAAATCCTTAAAGATAAAAAAGAACTTAATAGGTCAGTTGTCAGTAAAATAATTTCTCTCGTTACCTTACTTCTACTGATTAGTAAAAACACACAAAGAAAATAATCTTATGCGGCCTATTATTAGGACTGTTGGGTCAATATCATATGAACTTCCAAAACATATTACCAAGCTCTTGTCCCGTTATTTGGAGCTATCTCCGAGTCTCATGCATATAATTCTCTAGATTCAGTTGATAAATTAAACAAAATCACTTTTTGCCCCACTGATAGATTTGTTAGTCCTGATGTCTGTTCTTATTTTACTAAAGTCCCTGTGCATTTGTGATTGTAAGTTTATATTCAATGGTGAATTTACCAACAAATATTTGGTAGGGCAAGGGGCAACCCTTTATCCCCACTCATCTCAACCTTGTATAAAGAATTCTTTGAAAAACTGTATTTACCTAATATCATATATACTCCTTTAAAGTGGTATAGATAATATGTTGACGATATTTTAGCTATTTTGCCTGCTGGTATTGTGATTTACTCTCTAATGTGAATAACCAGGTACCATCCATTAAGTTTACTTTAGAATTAGAAAAAGATAATTGCCTCCCTTTCTTAGATGTTTTAATATACAGAGAACCACTTCAATGCAAATTCAGTAATTATAGGAAACCACTCCGTCATTTCTGTTTCCTTCTTGGCATTGCCTATATATATATATATATATATATATATATATATATATATATATATATATATATATATATATATATATATATATATATATATATATATATACTTATATATACATATATATATACTGTAATATACGCACATATGTATATATATATATATATATATATATATATATATATATATATATATATATATATGAATATACATATATATACAGTATATATATGTGTATATATATATA
>JANJGK010000046.1:7070586-7083086 GCA_039081455.1 Macrobrachium rosenbergii | reverse complement strand
AGAAATACTGAAACCAAGACAAACAGAAATGACTCAAGAAAAGTTGAAATTAAAGCGCACATGTGCAAAATGCAATGTTAACAAGTGATGCATAAATTACAAAGAGGCATGTGCATCAAAGCTAGGTAGTTTCAGTGCCTGTCTCTCCTGTCAACAGGAATAGGAGATAGCTAAGCTGAGGAGGGAAGTAGAAGAAATATCAAAGGAACCAAAGGAGCTGACAAAGGATAAACTCAAAGGCAAGAGAAGAGAAGACAGGATGGAAAAGGAAATTGGAGACCTAAGAAGAGAAGTGATGGACCCTAGGAGAGAGAAACAGGAATTGAACAACGACATAGTATACAACAGAAAGAATATAGCGGAGATTAGAAAACAATTAGTTAAGACCAGAAACAGAAACAAACACCAGACAAGGTACAAAGAAAGAAACTTTCAAGCAAAAAAATGATGAATTCAAGAGAGCTGTTGGTAGAAGAGTGATAGCAGCCAGAAAACATAACTGGCCCCCAAAAGAAATAAACATATTAAATAGATTTCCTTGCTCTCAGAATCAGGAAATGAAATAACCTTAATTGGAGACTCGACGGTAAAAGATCAGGTGTCAAATTTTGTGGCCAAAAATAAAATACGAGAAAAATTCATTCTTACCCGGGTGCAAGAACAAAGAAGATACCAAGATAGTGCAGAAAATCAAAGTGAAAAGTAGAAAAAGTGCAATCATAGTGCAGGGAGGAGGAAATGAATTATTTCTAAAAGATGGAAGAACTGGCCAGACAGAAGGCATTGTAGTCGACCTGAGGAATGTTGTAGAAAACATCCGTGAGAAAACTGATAACGGCATTCTTGTAAGACTTCTGCCTCGAACCAATGTAACCCACTGCTCCCTCAGCAAGGCAACTGGAATCAACGACAGACTGGAGCGAATATGCCAAGAAAAAGGTGTAAAGTTTTTAAACTTTTGGGACAGATTTGTAGAGATTTAAAAATCTATATTAAAATGATGGAACTCACTTGAATTTGGAAGGAGCAAAATTACTAGGAAACCTTCTTAACGAAAACCTCTTGAACACCTCAGTGAACTGAACACTCAAGGGAAGAAGTTAGAAAGCTCCCAGAATTTGGTTAGTAATGGCACTGCAGGAAACAGTGAAAATAAGGAAAACAAATAAAGCCACCAAGGACAAAAGAGAAGACAGAAAAGTCCCTGGAGTGGCGCACTTTAATGCACAGCCTATTTAGAACAAAGTAGATCTCTTCAAAGCATTGATAGCAAGTGAAGAATTAGACATAATAGGTATCAAAGAAACATGGACACAAGAGGCAACAAGAGACTTTGTAGGAGAGTACCAAATAGCAGGATATAAATTGTTCAAAAAAGATAGACCCAATAAAAAAGGTGGAGGCGTTATGTTATATGTCAAGGACCAGCTCAATCCAATATAGTGTAAAATTGCAACCCCTCAAGAAGCAATTGGCAGCAATACAAACAGTTTAGGGAAGAAGCTAACTCTAATACTAGTGTACAGACCTCCCCACCAACCACAAATGTCCGAGGAGGAGCTGTACGCACTACTACTAAGGGATTCAGAGCTGATGAAACACCTTTTTATCAAAGCATCGGATAAAGGTGAAAGTTGGCAAGTGTATATTTTATAACCCTACCTAATTTTTGCAAGTATTATTTAGTACCCAAGTTCGATAGTTTTGATATTTATAGAGTAAAATGAAGTTGCCAATGACAGAACCGAGAAAATCACAGACAAGGATCCTAAAAGCATTCATGACAAATGTAATGTGACGTCCTTAGGCTCTGCCCATCCACCAGGTAGGCGGTGGATGGATATGCTTGCACAGCCTAGACTTCAACAAATTCGATAATAGCCATCAGGATATGGAATCGTCCCCGTGGTTGTGAGACTGCATTTGTGCAATGGCTTGCTACTTTGAATACAAGCGAGAAGACCCGTGGCTAGATTTACTATAGCGTGAACAAGTAATAGTTACTTGGCCGTCCCAGAAGTGTGGGCAGGAGCTGTTAGACAATCCAAGGCCAAGAGAGACAAGGTCTACCCACTTGGGTGGAGTCGTTTTCCACCTCGGGTAACTACATAGGCGATGACGTATCTTAGAGGTACCTGCTCAAGGTCCCTTTTTTTCGTTTTCTTTACAGTAATTCACCTGCACGCAATAGGGAGGTAGACAAAGCTCCGCCTACATGGGGGACTTGGGGGGAAGTGAGCAGACCTTCTCTTTCTCTTGGCCTTGAGACAATCCCATCATTTTGAGGAGGAGTACTGGAAGTCTGACAATATCCATGAGAGCGTGGAGCCAGTCGTCATTGACATCATTGCTAGCGACAGTGAGGAAGGGGATGATGACCTCTTCCTCGAGAGTGACGATGAAGACATTTTGTAAATAAATTATGTATAGTGTTAGACGTTTTATTTGTACATCTAAAACTTATTAAAATACAATGATTATAACAACATGTTCCTCATTCAAACTGATTTCAATATATTTTCCTTTCCATGCATATCAATATAAAGCGTTTTTCATTTAATTAATATTAAGTAGGTAAATAATAGCTTGCCCTCAAAATCTTGACTCCTACCATTACCTTTTATTTGCAGGGAGTATACGAGCGCTGTTTAGGGTGCTGTATGATATAAAAAAAAAACAAAGAAAAATAGCAATGGGTTAAATTAACTGAAATAAAACAATGACGTTGACCTTTACACCCCTAACAATTGAGGGAAATGAGGCATCATTGCTTTTCATTTGAATTCTACTTCTAGTGACTGCTCCTGACTTGCTGCAAATAGAAGGCTATAGTGTCGAAACCTGAGGGAAAACAAACGGATTGTCATTTTGTATTCCGGCCCTGAATAGATGTAGATCTAACAAATAGACTGCTCCATTATGTGGATGAATTACATACACTGAATTATTTGTAAAGTAGAAACAATACGAATATTAAGACAATGGAAGAATTCCAAGCTAGCAACTTAGTCTCAACAACTGCTGTGGAAGTTGCGATGAAACCTCCACAAAATAATAATAAATATAATAATAATGATAATAATAATAATAATAATAATAATAATAATAATAATAATAATAATAATAATAATAATAATAATAATAATAATAATAATAATAATAAAATGATTGAGAATGATACTGCAATCAAGGGGACGATGACAAATCCTTTCTCGCCGCAGTGAAAAGACGTTTCCCCTAATGTAAACTTCTCTTCACTGTGGGTGGAGCTGCATAACGTCATAGGTTAACGTCACTATTATGTTCAAAACCCTTACCTGTGATTTTGATGGCTCTGTCATAGGAAACAATTTTACTCTGATAAGTACCAGAACTATTGAACTTAGGTGCTAAACAATACTTGCAAAAATTAGGTAGGGTTATAAAATATACACTTGCCAACTTTCAACTTTATCCAATGCTTTGATAAAAATGGTTTTGCTGAAAAACAGTGTTTCATCGGCTCTGAATCCCTTAATTGGACAAGAAATAAACAACAAACTCTCCATAATAATGGGGGATTTCAATGCAGCAGTGCACTGGGACACTATGTCCTCCACATCAAACTTAGAAGAAGAGAGACTTTTAGAATTTGTCAAACATGAATTTCCCTACCAATGGGTTGACAAACCTACTAGAGGAAACAACATACTAGACATCGCCCTATCAACAGAAGATAACCTAGTGTCTGACCTTTCAGCAGGTGCAAATCTAGGCAAAAGCGACCATAAAATTGTTACATTTCATATTAATATTCACCATAAAAAAGAAAAGAAGATACTAAAGAGATTAGACTACTGTTGAAGAGACCTAAAAAAACTAAAGGAGTATGTTAAAAATCTAGAGTACAACAAGAACACGGACATAGATAAGTACTGGGAAGCCTTTCTAGAAGAATTCACAGAAAAAAAATCCAGATTTATACCATTAAAGCAAATACAAACAAATGGCAACCCTCAGGCTAAGTGGTTCAACAGAGAAATTAAAAATAAAATAAGAAAAAGAGGTAGACTGCACAAATCAGTGACTCCACATCCAACACCAGAAGAAGTAAGCAGGCATAAAGAACTCTGTAGAATGGTGGACAAATTAGTAAGAAATGCATACAAACAAATGGCAACCCTCAGGCTAAGTGGTTCAACAGAGAAATTAAAAATAAAATAAGAGAAAGAGGTAGATTGCACAAATCAGTGACTCCACACCCAACACCAGAAGAAGTAAGTAGGCATAAAGAAGTCTGTAGAATGGTGGACAAATTAGTAAGAAATGCAAAGGTAAACGAGGATAAGAGATTTGCATCAGTTTGTGAGGAAAACCCAAAAGAATTCTTTGTGCATGTTAATAGTAGGAACCCAATAAAAAATAGCATAGGTCCCTTAAGAGACAATAGAGGAAACCTAGTGAACTCAGGCCTGGAAAAAGTGGAGTTATTGTATAAGTCTTTTATTAGTGTTTTCACAATTGAAGACACTACCTCAATCCCTGAACCAGCTATTAAATATGAAGGGGCAGAACTGCTTGACAAAATAATAATTACAGAAGACGTTAAAACAAAAAAAAAAAAAAAAAAAAACTGAACAAGTTCAAATCTGGCCCAGATGGGATTCATCCAAGAGAAATTGAAAAGTTAACAGAGGAGATAGTTCTTCACCTATATAAACTCTACAGAAAAACTGCAGAACAACAAAAGGCACCAAAAGGATGGAAACTAGGTAATATGCCCTCAGTTTACAAAAAAAAGGTCCAAAGGAAGAGCCAGGAAATTATAGACCAATCTGTTTAACGTCAGTCCCTTGTAAGATTTTTGAGCCCATAATTGCAGATCAAATTGTGGATCACATTGATAGAAACCTGTTATTAAACAGTCAACACGGCTTCAGACAAAACAGATCCTGCCTATCAAACCTCTTGGAGTTTTATCATAACATGCTTGGTATTTACGACAGTAGTAGAACAATAGATATACTCTACTTAGATTTCCAAAAGGCCTTTGACAAAGTTCCACACAAGAAACTAATGATAAAAGTTAGAGCTTTAGAAATTGTAGGAGAAATAGCAGACTAGATCGAAGACGGGTTAACTAATAGAAAACAGAGTCGTAATAAACGGTGAAGAATCAGAATGAACAGATGTGGCAAGTGGAGTTCCTCAGGGTTCTGTCCTTGGCCCGCTCTTGTTTCTGATTTACATTAATGGCATTGGTGTAGGCTTAACTAACAGGATAGCCAAATTTGCAGATGACACCAAACTAGGTGTAAATGCAGCAGACCCAGATACAGTGGAAAGTTTAGGAAATTATCTAAGGAAAATAGGAGAGTGGTCAAAAAGATGGCAAATGCCATTTAACTTGGATAAGTGTAAAGTGTTAAAAATAGGAATAAATACCCTCATGCCAACTACATGCTGCTTGGGAATGACATAAACAGTATAGAACAAGAAGAGGACCTTGGAGTCATTATTACCAAGCACTTAAAATCTACAAAACAGTGCATAAAAGCTGAAAAGAAGGCACAGAAACTAGTGGGATACATAAAGAGGCAGTTCAAATACAGAAACAAGGAAACGGTGCTGCAGCTCTACACATCAATAGTTAGACCTTATCTTGAATATGCAGCACAGTTTTGGTCACCAACACTAAGAAAGGACATAAACAGATTAGAAGGGGTACAAGTAAGAGCCACAAAATTAGTTCCATCCATCTTACAAATAGGTTACCAAAGACGACTGGAGAGCCTGAACACGTATGGCTTAGAAACACGACGATTGCCAGGACAACTAATAGAAACATTCAAAATACTGAAAGGCATAACAAAAGCAGACAGTAACCTCGTCACATTAAACGAAAACCAGACAAGAAATAATGGATGGAAACTAGAACTGAAGAGATACAACACATCCCATTGTGGGAACTTTTTTACATACAAGATATATGACACATGGAATAAACTGCCACCAGAAGCTGTAAACAGCAACAGTGTGGAAAAGTTTAAAAGAAAGATAAACGAAATCATTAAAATGCTCCTAGAGATAAGTGAGCACATGATGTCTCCTCGGTTGGACTAATAAGTCTTCGAGACATCCTAATCCTTGTAACTCCTTGCAACTCTTATCCCAAATTTGGTATTTTCACTCTCTCTTATTCCTAATTTAGTATTCTCTCTCTCTCTCTCTCTCTCTCTCTCTCTCTCTCTCTCTCTCTCTCTCTCTCTCTCTTATCCCAAGTTTAGTATTGTCTCTCTCTTACCCATATTTAATATTCTCTCTCTCTCTCTCTCTGTCTCTCTCTCTCTCTCTCTCTCTCTCTCTCTCTCTCTCTCTCTCTCTCTCTCTCTCTCTCTCTCTTCTTCTTCTTCTTCTTCTTCTTCTTCTTCTTCTTCTTCCTCTTCTTCGTCATTAACATTCTTATTAAAATATTAGCAGATCATTACAATTATGCATTATCAATAATAGCCGTCATTATTGCCCCCATTACGTTCATTTCATTGTGTGTTACAGTGGTTATTTTAATTAGGTATTCGTCTATATCTCCCTTTCCGGCTTTAACAGCTGTTAGTTCCATTATAATGAAGTTTGATGTGTCAGAACATAGCCTTGAGTTTGCCTCTAAGACGTAAGTCCCTTATGAATAATTATGATACTTAAGATACATGAGAATATATTTAAGAGAACATATGACCTTTGTGAACAGTTATATGATGAATGGCGAATAATTATATTACTTAAGAATTTTAAGAATATGCCTTGGAAGAATATATTGCCCAAGTGAATGATTATAATACTTAATATGTTTAAGGATAATAATGTGACCGGTTAATGGCAAAAGAAAATCAGCGGAGATTTTCTTGTGTCAACACGAAAGTCAAAGTTGAAAATGATTCACTTGAGAGTCTTGAAGAAGTCATCTCTATTACAGTTTAAGAAAACAATTATGGAATTATTTTCTCTGATAAAGTTAATCAAAATAATAATGATATGAGATTAATCCACGATAGTAGCAACATTAATCCGCTAAATCATAGAAACAAAAGCAAGTGTCACATTGTAACTAACCCAGAAACCATAAATCCGGGAGCAATAAAATGACAGAGGATTTCACACGACATTTCACACGCAAACTCATTTTCTCATCCCGTCAGAGCTTTGTTAATCCCCAAATTACCCTCAGTAAAGCGTGAGACACTGCAGGGCTTTCTCGACAATTCCGTGAAAACGTTACGAAGGATTTTTTTTTTTTTTTTTTTTTTTTTTTTTAGGTGGTGATGACGCCCATGCGAAAGGGAAAGGGTCCTTTCGCGCATCGTATATCTGTCATCACTTGCTCCCTTTGACGCTTGGTAGAGGGAGAGGGGTGGGGAGGTCCAATGGGGAGGTCCTATAGGAGGGGTTGGAGGGCGTGGGGGGAGGAGAAGGCACAGTATTAGTGACAAGATATGGGAATGGGATAAGTAACAGAGAGTATCACATACACAAATAAACATTTGGTGGGAGAAATATTCCATTACAGCTACTAAAGAAGTTGGATAGAAGTTATAATTCCCCTTTGTTGGTTTGTTTGGTCGTCTGTGGATGGATTCTCATGGATTCCCTGTGGATGGAAAGGTGCTCTGTCTCTTGAAATAGTTCCTTGGATTTTGAGATGTATCTAGAAGATGCAAGTCCTGGATTATTTGCCCGTAACATTGCCAGACCAGGGATATTTAGATTTCTAATTTCTTCTCTATGAAACAAATACTATGATGAACATGGAAACTTTTTTCCATAGGCGTGCTATAATTGCTTTCCTTGGCGGCTTTCTGGTTCCTCCAAATAGAATGCTATGAAATAGTCTTATTTCTTTTGATGCAACCTATAGAGTGTTCGTATTTCATTATGATAAGCTGTGGAAGAATTCATATTTCTTATGGTGTAATAAATATATAATGTAATGTATGGAGTATTCATATCTCATTCATATAAGCTGTGCAAATATTCATATTTCATAATGTATGGAGCATTCATACTTCATTAAGATAAGCTTTGGAAATATTTATATGTCATTTGATGTAATGTATGAGATATTCATATCTCATCCAGATAAGCTGGGGAAATGTTCATATTTCATGTGATGTAATGTATGGAGTATTCATATTTCGTTAAGATAAGCTGTGGAAATATTTATATGTCATTTAAAGTAATGTATGAGATATTCATATCTCATTCAGATAAGCTGTGGGAATATTCCTATCTTTCATGGTGCAATGCATGGAGTATTCATATTTCATATGGCGTAATGTATATAAGTATTCATATTTCATTAACGTATGTCACAGATGTATGCTGCAGAGGTATCAATTTTTCACTGACGTAAGACGCTGAAGTATTCATGTTTCAAAGAGGTATGGAGTGGCAGTAATTTGTATGTGTACTGAATGAATTAAGGAATGAGCGAATGACTGGCAAAGAAAGAGAGAGATGGGATATCAAGATATATTTCAAGGGCAAATGATTTATTGCAAAAATTACACTTTCCTCGTATGTGACGATAGTTTTTGCAAATCCATTTCACAGAAATTAATAAGCAGATCATGTTAGAGATGTTTAACCACAGTCCTACTTATTAAATTTTCCCAGTTACTCTTGATGTATGCATTTCTGCATTTGTTCTTCTCTCATCGATAGTGTGCTCTAGAACTTTTTCCAGTGCATTACTCAATTCTCTCTCTCTCTCTCTCTCTCTCTCTCTCTCTCTCTCTCTCTACTTTGCATATGAATGTTCTATTCTTAGGAAAATCGTTCAACACGTGGTCTTATTGATTTTTTACATATGAGGGAATGTCCAGTTAGAAAATAGATAATAATGATAATAAGTCATCATTGTATTCGTGCATTTTACTAGAATGTGTAAGTGTCTAACGTTTTAGCTTTCTGCAAAAGGAAACTATTGAGATGGCTTTATGTCTGTCCGTCCGCACTTTTTCTGCCCTCAGATCTTGAAAACTACTGGGCGTAGAGCACTGCAAGTTGGTATGTTGATCATCCACCCTCCAGTCATCAAACATGTCAAATTGCAGCCCTCTAGCCTCAGTAGTTTGTTATTTTATTTGAGGTTAAAGTTAGACATAATCGTGTGCCTGGCAACAATATAGGACAGGCCACCACCGTCCCGTGGTTCAAGTTTCATGGGCCGTGTCTCACACAGTATTATACCTAGTCCACCGAAAGATAGATCTATTTTCGGTGGCCTTGATTATACCGTGCACAGAAAACTCGATTGCGCTGAAGAAACTTCGGCGCATTTTTTACTTGTTTGTAACTATATTTTGCACCATATCTTTACATTTAAGCTTCTCAGTATCAGTATATAACGACGAGATAAGATAAGTTTCCAGTGGCACGCCTCAAAGAAGACACAGACCCCCCCGGGCCCAAATTGCCCAAATGCTTCAGAAAGAAAACAAACTTGGGACCTGCAGAGGAGATGAGGCTGTCATACGCGAGATGACTGACCCCCACAAAGTGCAGTGAACGAGGGTGTCTACTTACAAGATTTATTTTTGGTATCATCTTTCTTCATTCATCGTCATCGAAGCGTTGACGCTCGTTTGAGAATTCATTCTCCCAAATAACTTTCACACCAAATAACTTTCCTAGCGGGGACCGAGGTATCTTTATTTTTGTATTTTCCTACAAGGTTCAGGCGTTGCATCGATTTACGCACGGATTTATGCACAAGAGAAATGTATGGACAATCAAATAGGTAACATATCAGGGACTGGAAAACTTATCAAAGCTGACTTTCCACCTCCCCGCCCACCACCATTACGGCCCATTAATACACTAAAATCCAAGCAACTAGCAATGGTACCCCAAAATACCCGTGGGAATCAAATTGAAATAGATATAGATATATATATATATATATATATATATATATATATATATATATATATATATATGTATATATATATATATATATATATATATATATATATATACATATATATATATATATATATATATATATATATATATATATATATACAGTATATATATATATATATATATTGGATTTTTTCTGGGGAAATGCTTACCATGAGCCAGATATAGACTCTAAATGAATGATTTCGGTACTTACCTCCAGTTTTGTGTAAAATCTGACTGCTGTTGGTTCAGGAAATCGTAAAAACAAAGAAAAGAGGGGGGTTTTATCTGAACTGAGGGCTCTACTCACAAGGTATTTGTGAGTAAACAAGTTAGAGAAGTTTAAAATTATGTGTATTTACCTGAAATGAAATATCAGAAGATGAAATGGACTAATCAGGCATGCAAGGCCTGATTGGTTAATTATAACTGGGAAAACTTGAAAGTATATCTGTCGGTGTGACGATGCTGACACAAAGCACAGTTAAGAGAGATTTCCACAGCTAACAAGCCCTCTGTAAAGAGAGAGATTCACGAATTAAAAACCAGTAAGGACGCAGTAAAGTATGCATAGGACAAGGCGAGCACAGAGGGTGCCAAGAAGCCTTGAACACACGATTTTATGTAATTATTTAAACACGGGCATTTACGTAACACTGACCTAACAACACAAGGTTGATATGGAAATACTGGCACTTAGAAGTAGAAATAAGTTAGTACGAGAATTAAGGCAGTGTGACTGACATGGAAGACCTTTTGCAACAGATCACTTTACCTTGTAGAAGAGGTGGCTTCAGCGAGGGAAAATGGCAGCGGAAGGGATGTGGGCTTCACTGGTAAGAAGACTATAGGTCCCTACAAGATAGGACCACGTGGTGGGGCCTGGCTCTCTGAAGGAGATGTGTCTTGCTCTCGTCCAGCTAGTGCCTCTCGCTCGCTCCTTCGGTGAGACCCTTTATATGACCCCAGTTCAGGGGTTGATTTCATCAATGACTAAGTCACAGGTGTGCAGGCCAGCTGTCTTGTTTTCTTAATCTCCCTTCCCGGCTCACCTCCTGTCTCTGTAAACAAAAGTCTCCCGCAGTCATATGTTCAAGAAGAGAAAGTTGAAAAATGATTAAAAGATTGAGGGAGGGGCCTATATTCCTTTCGCCCTTCCTTGTCAGGCAGTGACCAAAATGCACTGCTATATTTTCCAGCTTTAAATAGAGCATTTGATGGCTGGGATTCTTGGGAAAATATAATGATATATACATTGCAATGAACCACAGACAGTTCTACAGGTTAAAACAAAGCAAAAAAAAAAAAAAATAGAGTGGGACTGGAATGACTGGCGGGATCAGTGACAAACCACGAAGGAGAGAGCTCAAACAAAACCATGAAAGTTACCTTAATACTAATTTATTACATAAAGTAATTTACATATTTACAAATGACTTCAGGTTTGGCAAATAATCAATCACATCATCACCAATAATGAATTTACCAATAAATCAGTCAGTTCAATAAATTCAAAATATAACAAAATGTAGCTATTTAAGTTACTAAACCAAAAAACCAGCAACATCAATAACAGTGAACACAACAACAGTAACTATTACTTTAACTTGAACCAAAATATTAACACTAATCAATGAACAGTTGAGCTACATCAAAATAATCTTACATCCAGCATAAATAATATCATAAATAATGAAGAGACAGCATAAACAATCAGCTTACATCATAACTGATAAATAGGTAGTATAACCATAGCAAACAGGCAGCATAAACAATTATGCAATAATAAACAGCATAAATAGTAAACAGGCAGCATAAACAATTATACAGTAATAAACCAGCAGCAAAAATAGACAATCATACAGCACCAAAACATAACACCAAAAACTGCATAACTCCGGGTAGCGTCACACAATAAAGAAAAACAAAACAATCTCCGTGGAGACGACACAACAGAACCAGCTGTCGGAAAGGATGAATACAATCAGATGATCTCGTGAAAACATCGAAGCAGCCACCAACCTCAAACTGGAACACAGCCATCACACAGACGATCACAGTAGAATCATCGAGACAACGTGCCTGTTGTCGAATTGGAACTAATCTGCTCCACAGATGACTATGGTTTAGCCATCCTACCATCCTTCTGCTTCTACAGCCAACAGGTAGAATACCTGCTGTTAAATCCTCCTTGCTGCTATGCTGCACAAAACTCGCTGCCATTCTAAAGCTGCCTATTGCTGCTCTGAACCAGACTCGCTGCCATCCCAAACCTGACTGTCGCTACCAAAGCGAAGGCAGCAGACGTCAACTCTCCACACACAAAAAACACCAATGGACAAGGAGCGCACAAGGAAATGATCGTAGAACGATTGTTCTAAAAACAAAACAACCTCTAAACCTTACAATATATATATATATATATATATATATATATATATATATATATATATATATATAATCTCCCTGGCATAACAGCATGTCACATTGTCATCTGGACTCCTGTGGGTGCCAGAATAGTTGGAAGGCCTAGACCAACTTGGATGATAGCAATGAGCAGG
>JANJGK010000046.1:7043683-7066183 GCA_039081455.1 Macrobrachium rosenbergii | reverse complement strand
AGTTGGTACCCTTGTAGCGACAAGACTATAACATCTACTTCTAAACACCTCTGACAGTCATCGCGCACCTTACTCGTATCCAGATACAACTTCTTACACGTGTATGTATCAAGAGCTTAACCTTCAAATGCCCCTCGGGTATTTGGGTATTTGAAGGGGCCACGAACGACGCTGCCGGGAACGCGTAGGAAGCTTGATGATTTGTAAATCCGTGAATTGTTTATGTTCATTTTTTTGTTCTTTTTTTTAAGGGGGGATATTTTTACGAATCCTTCGTCGACGTGTGTTCTCGTGAGGATGACGGTCATGTATTGTACGTTAGTGAGAATTAAAAGATGAACAAAAATTCAAACTCAGGAAACCTACTGATTATGGTTTCTCATTCATACTGTATAAGACGGAAAGTCCTCAAACTGGGGATTTTCTACAACTCACACCACCTCCAGAAGTTCGCGGGAGAGTGCAAAGAGAACACGTCTTCTTCCATTGAACTCAGTCTCACTTCTGTGTAGTACACTAGCACTGAGGTTGATTATTAACTGCATCGTAAGTCATAAAACTGGCAGATCAAAATCCGAAAGCCGTTATATACGAAATTAGTCTTCATCTATAAACATTCTGTAATCAGCGTCAAGTGAACTGGTGTGCGAGCTGCTTCATTGTCTCAGTTCATATTCAGTTATCTGCCAACTAAGAAAAGGACTGAGAACCTTTGATCGTGTAAGTAAACAAACACACGTGCAGCCCCCAAGACTTCTGCAAACATGAAGCAACGGACATCAGGACAATAAACAATGCATTACAGCACTGACTGAAATACCCAATCACAGAATACCCACTATACCAATGAACCAGTAAGTTACCCTTTATCTCCCGAAGGTCATTAGCGCCTACGTAGCAGAGGATATCAAACAATGAGCAATGTAGCATATCCAGAAGGCTAATTTTATCCAGAGCAGGATATAAAACTATGCAGGATACAACTGATAAAGCTGCACGGTTTATAAGACTCGCCTCTTAAGATTTACTTTCATGATGTGGGATTTTATTCTATTATATCTGTGCTCGCATAATCGTTTCAGCAATTTTGCCCGTCTCGGATTTCTTTGATGTGAAAAACAAACAACCTCGTGGCTATATCTGTACGAATTCCAACCACCGGACCTCAAATCACTTTTGGCAGCCTCAAGCGTCGGGTTGTACGCGAAGGCGTTTGGTCTCTACACAGTTATTGTATCTGCTTTAAATCGATAAATATGGTATATTTAACCTAGATGGAAGTTCTTCAAAGTTCTGACTCGGTATTATTGATAGATATAGCTTGAATTAATCTCTCTCTCTCTCTCTCTCTCTCTCTCTCTCTCTCTCTCTCTCTCTCTCTCTCTCTCTCTCTCTCTCTGAATATATATATATATATATATATATAATATATATATATATATATATATATATATATATATATATATATATATATATATATATATATATATATGTATATATATATATATATATATATATATATATATATATATATATATATGTATATGTATATGTATATATATATATATATATATATATATATATATATATATATATATATATATATGTATATGTATATGTATATATATATATATATATATATATATATATATATATATATATATATTATATACATACATATATATATATATATATATATATATATATATATATATATATATATATATATATAATATATATATATATATATATATATATATATATATATATATATACTGTATATATGCGTGAGTGTGTGTGTGATGTAATTCCTACCTCAGTAATTGATAATACGACCTACATTACTTCTGAACGAAAAAAGAGTTCACTTGGCTCAGGCTGAGATGAAATAATCATTGCAAGGAGGAATGTCTCGCGTGTTAGCCTTCCCAGACCAAACTACCTTCAGCCCCGAAAGCTGCAACTGTTTACGTAACTCCCAACACCCGCGAGTTAAGTAGGCGTCTGTTATCATCATGCGAAAGGTCAGGATCCTTGTATACAGATTCATGTCCCTTGCAAAATGAAGTGGAGACCAAAATATTTTACCCCTCAAGCAAAGTGCGAATGGGCTTCACGCCTTAGGTGACGACAGCCCATCTTCTTAGGAAGAAAAGGTTGAATGAAGAGGGAAATACGGAAGAATGAAGAGAATTTTGATTTCTGGAGGTGATGATATGGAGGGTAGAGCGAACGGTTGCCCCTCGAGTTGAGGCTTCACTTGCGGTGTTTGCGAGGGCGTAAAGCGTGGAGTAAGCCACGAAAGAGGGAGATTGAAGTTGGTTTACAGCCAAGCGGCAACAGCCAAAGTAAAACCTCTGTAAAACAAGTAAAATATTATTATTATTATTATTATTATTATTATTATTATTATTATTATTATTATTATTACAATTGATGTTGTTAGTATTGCTGCTTTTGAGGTCATTTTAATTATTATTAGTTTTACTCCGTGGCGCTGTTGTGATGTTTTTATTAACTATGATGCATGAAAGAATACTGCCAAAACAAAACATAGACTTTTTAAAATTTTATGCAGTAAACATTTCCTTTTCTAGTGTATCAAAAACTTAAGGTCATTTTCCTCAGTCTAATAAAACAAAAATATAATATTTCAAAATAATGGGAAATTATGCGTCAACCTTTTCGGCAAGTAGCCCTTTTTTAGTTTTCTGTAAAAGAAAACTATTGTGCCGGCTTTGTCTGTCCATCCGCACTTCTTCTGTCCGCCCTCAGATCTTAAAAACCACTGAGGCTAGAGGGCTGCAAATTGTTATGTTGATCATCCACCCTACAATCATCAAACATGCCAATTTGCAGCCCTCTAGCCTCAGTAGTTTTTATTTTATTTAAAGTTGCTTCTGGCAACGATATAGGACAGGCCACCACCGGGCCGTGGTTAAATTTTCATGGGCAGCTTCTCCTACAGCACTATACCGAGACCACAGGAAAATAGATCTATTTTCGGTGGCCTTGATTATACGCTGTAGCGGCTGTGCAGAAAACTCGATTGCTCCCAAGAAATTTCCGCGCATTTTTTACTTGTGTTTGATTTATAGAGGCATAAATTTCAGCCTTGCGTGGTGTCCAGCGGCTACCAACGAGCGTTATTCCGATTTCAGTCTCCTGATGGACTTGATAGTCGGTGCAAGATTGACCTGGCGCCCCATTTTGGTAGGAATCAAAGAGTGCTGCCACTTGCTGAATAAAGTTTTTTTTCTAATTTATCTTATTATTTCTCAATTTTCATTCGATTTCATCCATTTATATTTTTTTTGCTTTTTAATTATATGATAGAATAATCTTTAGTATCAAGAAAATGAACATCTTTGTGCAATGAAGAGAAGACACCAAAGATAAACTGAGATCCTGAGGAAAGATTGACAACTGCCCGTCAACAAACTTTGACTGAAGTCTAACAATGGCCGTTTGGAATATATCAGTCTGTCACTGACGATAAAATACAAGTAGCTCCAGAAGTAGGTAGGTTGGAAGAATAACAAATTTTAGATATATAAAATTCATCAAGCTCTTACTTTTATTCCTATAAAATTTTGGGACTGCGGAAACAAGCGATGGGATAAAGAAGTAAATGGGAAATTAATTAAATGATTGACGCTGAAGCTCACAATGCATTGACTTTTATATATATATATATATATATATATATATATATATATATATATATATATATATATATATATATAAATATATATATATATATACATTTACATATACTGTACATATATACATGTATATATATACATGTATATATATATACATATATATATATATACATATATATATATATATACATATATATATATATATATATATATATATATATATATTACTACATTTTTCCAAGCATCCAAGCTACCAAAGCTTTAATATTAGAGTCAGAAGCAAGAAAAACAGTGCTTTGCTTAGCACAGCCTGAATGAATATTGGCCACTTCCTAAACCTTTTAATTGCACTCTGTTTGCCTCTCCCACTTTCTCTCTGTGAACATGTGACTGCTGGAAGTTCCTTTGTTTTCAGAACATGGAGCCATAAGAGGATTAATTCTGGCTGGAGGGAGAATAGAGCTGGCAATATGGATTAAGAGAGAGGCACAGGCCCTGTACGAGCACATGGCCTTGATTGACCATGCAGTGACCCTGAATCAAATGATGCATGCATAGAGGAATGATACTAGCCCCATCTGGGCAAGAAAGCATCGTAATCCTGGAACCGAGGTTTTACAAGGACTGACCTGAAGAACAGGTTGTCAGAGACCAGGCAGAGATGTGAGAGACATATCTGGATGCTGTCGAGTCACCATCCTTCCCTTTGCTTTCCCGCTTCCTTCAGAGTGCTGTGCCCCTACCATGAGGCACAACCTGCAGGGCCTTAGTCTTCTTACCAGTGAAGTCCCTTAAGTCCTCCTCCACCGCCATTTCTATGCTGAAGCCACCTCTTCTACAAGGTAAAGTGATCTGTTACAAAGGTTCTTTTCATTCAGTCACACCAGTTTAATTCTCTCACTGAACTTCCTACTTTATTTCCAAGTGCCAGTATTGCATATCAACCTCGCCATGTTAGTGCAGTGTTACATAAATTTCAGTGGTTGAGTGATTACATAAAATCGTGTGTTCAAGGCACCATTGGCACCCTTTATGTACCACCTTGTCCTATGCTTATTTTTATTGTGTCCTTACTGGCCTTTAATTCCTAAATCTCACCATTACAGAGGGAATGTTAGCCATGGAATCCTTTCCCTTAATTGCGCCTTGCTCGCCATGAACCTCGCGACGCCCTTATCAGCACTGTCATAGTGACAGATATATCTTCAAGTGTTCATGGGTCTTTCATTATACTTACTTTCTCAGGCCTTACCTGCCTGATTAGTTCATTTCATCTTCTGATTGTTTACCAATGTAAATATACATAATCTTAAAACTTACCCTAATTGTTTAATTACAACTGCCTTGTGAGTAGAGCCCTCAGCTCAATTATATCCCCCTTTTCTTTGTTTATTACGATTACCTGAAGCAACTGCAGTCAAAACTAAGGAATTTATCGTGGTAAGTAAAGTAACCTTTCATTCAGAGTCTATAACTGGCTCTTGGTAAGCATTCCCCAGGTTAAAATCGTAATAATGGCGACCTCTGCTTAGAATTCCTGCGGTCTGTAATTGCAGGATTGACCCCTTATCCCCTTTTACAACATTGCAGTTATCAGCCATTAGCTATGCTAGGGCTGGTTGCAAGATAAAAACAAACCTTAGCATAAAAATCTACAAGCACACAGTCAAGGAGTTCCACACATTAAGTACAGTGGTATATTTTTATTTATGTTAGGATAGGAAGTGAAATTGTTACTGAAAGTATTAATAGGAAAACGTTAGGCCAGGTGCATGCAACCCAGTTATCAAGAAGAGAGAGTTAGTAACTGTTACACAAGCTTTTGATAGCCACCTCATGAAGGCTTGCATGATTTCACATAGGCAAGGTAGGAAAAGTGAAAAGTGAATTACGAAGTGCTGTAAAAAGGAAATAGTACCCAAATTTCCTCCCTGTGTTATCCAGACAATTTTTCATCTTGGAATTTTAGCTAGGCAAATGTTAGAACCCACGTGGGTCACCCAGAAAATTTTTGTATCGCTGGAGTTAAGATTTTACTCTCTCTCTCTCTCTCTCTCTCTCTCTCTCTCTCTCTCTCTCTCTCTCTCTCTCTCTCTCTCTCATTATTTCATTCATAAGTGCAAGGAACCTCCCAGGCTTGGCCCAGAAAATTTTGCTCACCGGCCTCCTCTCTCTCTCTCTCTCTCTTTGAGGAAGGTTTATTTTTTGTGTGTGTTTTGTTTGTGTTAATTTTTTGTTCTGATTAAGGTTCGCTGTGACCGCGTGGTCTTCACGTCGTTCCCAGTCTAATTTTTATAAACTCTAAGAGAACACTTTTAGTTGGGTTCCTCTATGAATAAGCAGTCAGCAAAGTAACATGCTTTCTTAAGTGCGAGGTCATTCCAGGAAATTCGCCCATGCCACCACTGTTCTCCTCGAACCAGGTGCATGCACCAGACGACCTTGAGCTGTCAAACCACCGGTCCAGACACAACAAACCCACGTGTATCAATCTGAGTGAGTAGACCCTTCCGTTCACGTGCGAGGAAGGTTAAGTCAGGTGAAGAATTTTAGTACGCACATGGTCTTAGGAGAATGACACCCGTACACGATAGAATTAAGTTTCGTACTTATATCAGATTGGAGGAAAAGACTCCTATTATTGCAGGCGAACCACATACATTCTTCAGTTTAACTTGTACTTCATCCATCCCTCGATGACGAACTTACCAAATCACTCTTATGAGCATACATAGAAGTGTACTTCTAAAACGGCTGTTTTCTAAAACACCAATTTGCATCCGTAAGTAAACCTCACTTCCTCTGTGCCAGTATCACCGTGTCTCTCAACACTTTTCTAACGTTCATGCTACGTCCTTTTATTTTATTGCTATTGTTTCACAAGTGTTAAGACACTACCTGAGTTCCCGAACCTAACACATATCAGAACTCCCCTAAAAATTCCTTATCATAAGGAAACCAAATCTAACACAGTTCCCTGCGAACAAACCCATGCCCTATGAGGAAAAAACCCAAAATTTCGGGAACAGGCATACGCTCCCTGAACCAAGATTTAAGGTTCATGCTATAGCCGGCCAAGTCCATAGATGAATCTGAACCCACATCCTATGAGGCAAACCCAAATAGTCAGTTCCTTGCGAACAACCCATGCCCTACTAGGTGAACCAACAACTCACGCTACAGCCAGCCAAGTCCATGCACAAATCCAAAAAGTCGCCCAGGACAAACCAACTCCATTTCCCATGAACCAAATTCCTTATATCCTCCAGAAAAACCCCAACCTTTCGGTAACGGGCATACACTCCCCAAACCTAACTCCTAACTTCACGACCGTGCATGAAATAACCCCAAAATTATGTCTTTCGAGGCATCCTAAAATCGTTCATCAAGAACAAACTACGTCTTTCGAGACATCCTAAAATCACTCATCAAGAATAAATTGTGTCTTTCGAGATATCTTAGAAATCATTCGTCAAGAACAAATTACGTCTTTCAAGGCATCCTAGAACCTTGAGGCCTTTTAGACATACTGAAAACTGTTCATAATGAACAAATTGAGTCCTAAGAGACAACCTGAAAATTGAGTTCTCTACTATCATCCTCACAAACCCCCCCTTCTTTTCCTCCCAGACATTTGTCCTATACAGCCTCTAATACCGGCACTATGCAAGCCGAGGACTATCATGCATTCACTGGGCTTGGGAAGGGGCTTAGATTGATGAGACAGACCCTGCTAGACTGGCTCCAAGCTAAGGTAGATGCTGCCATGAAGGAGAGGGATAAAGAACAAGCGAGGCTAGTTAAACTTGCAAAGGAAGAACAAGATAGAAAGGATAAACTTGCAGAACAAGTTAGGCTAGATAAACTTGCAAAGGAAGAACAAGACAGAAAGGATAGGATCGAAAGGGAAGAGAAGCAGCAGGCCCATGAGCTCCAGACAGCACAAGATGGCACTCCCAGCTCCTCTCCAACCCCTGGCTCATCTGCACTCACCCAGGCTCACACCATCATGCCCAAATGGTCCGAGGCCGAACCCAAGGTGTGGTTCTATCAGGTGGAACAGGTCCTTGGAGTGTATCCACTCGCTCCCACTGAAGTCTCTCTACTCATGGGAAAATTCCTCAGAGGAAAGGGTCTAATTGCCCCAAGGATGACCAAGGAAAACTGGAGAAGTGCAGAAGGTGATTATAAAAGCGTACGAGATCTCCCCCGATTGCTGGAGACAACGCTAGAGAGGCCAGATAAAAGAAGTCTGACCTGCTTCTTTTTCTGGCCTCTCCAGCATTGTCTCCAGCATTCAGGGGCGTATTAATCAGATAGGGCCCTCTATAAATGGCTAGAGTCCCTTGGAGTCTCCTCCTCCGAGGACATTCTCAAACAGCTCAAGATTGAAAATTTCTTGTACTGCGCCCCTTCTGCCCTAGCCAACCATGTCTGCGAAAAAGTGCCCATGACCTTAGCCCAGTGCTGTCACTACATGGACACATGGGACACCCATCATTCCCATGCAAGCTCATTGGGCCACAAGATCTGCCCTCCTTCTTTCACCTCCGGCATCCCTCTGCCCAAGAATGGGCATTCATAGAAGTCCATCACATGTGGGTTTTGTAAGAAAACCAGACATCCCACAGAATAGTGCTGATCGAAGGCTGGAAATCAGGCGACCACTCCCTCTAAGTCCCCCAGTGGGATTGCGCCATCCCAAGCCATGTTTGGCTCTGGGATGATCACTAAAGGGGCTGCTCTCTCCAATGGGACAGTGCCAAGCAAGGATTTTAGCCAGACTTTTTGTCCTGCTGCTTGCAGTGTATATGGGCACTCCACCTAATGGGCAAAATGCCATAATAAATCAAGTACTCCCACCATTGCTTTGGCAGTTACAAACCCAAAATCCTTAGGCCCCTCCAGCCAAGGGTCCCATATATGTGGCACCCCCTCGAGGTAGCTACCCCACCTGCCAGGTCAAGGCATTTGATGACTCTGGTGCACAAATCTACCTCATAAGGGAAGACTAAGTTCCCTGTGGAGCTAACATTAACAGGCATAAAATTGTCACAATTGAAGGCATCATTCACTTTAAAATGATACTTCTTACAGTCCAGCTGAGAGTCATAAGACCTCATAGATCCAAAATATGTACCCCTGTGGTGGCATGCTCCACTCCTGGAGGTTATGACATCCTCCTGGGACAAGACTTCAAGTCACCATCTAAATTACAACAATCCAGGGGTCTGAGCCCCTCAAATCACTCATTAGGCATGAGTAAGTCTTACGAGCCTCCATTCATTCCACTGTCAGTGCCACCTCCATCCGAGCAGTTTTCAAAGCACCCAAGAGATCTCGTTCCTAGAGATCCCAAAGTTGATTCACCATCTCTTCCAATGCCACCTGAGTGTCCTGGACAGTGCCAAGTTCCGCCCATCATAGACGTCAAAGTTTAATTTCTGTGCCAGGGCCTCCCTTAGTGCCAGTGCCAGAGCATGCCATAGATCTTCCTCCGAGGGATCCCAGCCGGGTCGCCTCTCACCCTCTTGCTTGGTACTGCTACCAGTGCCGTTGCGAGAGCCAATCCACAATTTACTCGAGTCTCCACCAGATTCCTCCAACCGCAACGGAAGCTCACCCAAAGGTGTGGCCTCGCAACCCATGCCTGAGCTGATCATGGGACCTTCAAGCCTCTCACGCCCACCCCAACCTCTTCCTCTCCTTCCCAGTCCTCCGCAGACAAGACCGTGAATAAGGATTCTGCCATATCTCAACTGGCCAATTAATTCAAGGAACTGCGAGGACTAGCAGTTGAACTTATAATGAATGCCCCTACTTCGACTGTCAAAGAAGCAAGAACAGGTGGCACTTCTACATCTTCCTCGGACTCGGCTCCACTGAATCCCCTACCAAGGAGGTCCACAGGAGATAGAATCACGGGCACAGATCACTCAAGGTAGCCCAATAAGAGCTGGTGAGCTCTCCTCACACTATACCCTTTGGCACAGTGCCACATCTTTATCTTATGAAGGACTTTGGCACCTCTATCCAGAGAAGGATGCCCGGTTCCTTCCCCTGTTTATTCTTCTTATACCAATGTGGTTTACCATCCTCTCGTAATGTTTCCTTATATTGCTTTGATCATTTTTATTTTCTTTCCAATCTCTTAATTTGATATTTTCTTGGCAATCTTGCCCACTCATGAATCCTTTTGTAAATGGCTCCTCATTTTACTTTGCTTCCCACTCTGCACTGCAGAGTGCAATTATCAGATTCCTTAAATACTGTAAGTCCTTTGACTTCCTTTTCATGCCTACAAAGGCATGATACATTTTAAATTGAAAATAACAGAGCCACCAGGCCTCGACCAAATGAGTGGCACTCCTGGCACAGTGCCATTAACATCGCCATTGGCAGATGCTCCTCCCAGAGGGGTCGTACCCTCTGACTGCCTTTTTAATGCCCTTTGGGGCTAAATAATGAACCTGGCCATCTTTCATAGACTGAGTATTGTAATTCTGGTATGTTAATCATAACTTTTACTTATGCTTGCATCTGTCGATTATTTTCCTTGTAATTTAAAATCCCATGTCAGTGAATCGAAAAGCCCATGTACTTTACACATTTGTCTGTCATTCATTTGTACTTAACCTGTGCCCATAAGCACCCTTGACCTCAGTGCCATATCTGGCACTGTGCCGTTGACTCAAGTAACATGGCAATACCTAACGAAAGACCATGTATACTTCATTGTAATGCCTCATCAAGGCAAACTAACTGCATGTCTTTCACTGTAATAATTACTACTAAGAGTTAAGTGCATGATTATTTTAAGATTTACCTTAAGGAAATCGCTTAAAGTTGCATTTTAATATTTACGATAACTTTCTCATATTTGTAACAGCTCCTGTTCTAGAATAAAAGTAGTTTATGATTTAGTGTATTTTAATAATTACGGTAATTTACTCATATTTCCTTAACAAATTCCTGTTTAAGAGTAACAGTAATTTAATGTTAAAACCATTTCTTTTATTCTGCGATTAACATAAAATATTGAATTATTTGTCAAGGCAAATTTTCAAATATCTCGCATGAAGCAGAGAAATTTAGGTTAAGAAAAATACATGAGTGCCATTAAAGAGGGAACTGGAGTAATGTAAAGCAGTTGTCAGCTGAATCCTTGGATTGGTAGACATTCACACCCGGGTGAAGGTGCGAGATGTCAACTTAGGCGGAGAGTTCCTACATCTTCCCAAGCATCCAAGCTTCCAAAACTTTAATATAAGAGTCAGAAGTAAGAAATACAGTGCCTTGCTTAGCACAGCCTGACAAGGAAGGGTGAATGAATATTGGCCACTTCCTAAACCCTTTAATTGCACTCTGTTTGCCTCTCCCACTTTCTCTCTGTGAACATGTGACTGCTGGAAGTTCCTTTGTTTTCAGAACATGGAGCCGTGAGAGGGTTAATTGTGACTGGAGGCAGAACAGAGCCAGCGATAAGGATTAAGAGAGAGGCGCAGGCCCAGGAGGAGCACATGGCCTTGATTGACCAAGCTGTGACCCTGAATCAAATGAAGCATGTACATAGAGGAACGACACTAACCCCATCTGGGCAAGAAAGCATTGTAATCCTGGAACCGAGATTTTAAAAGGACTGACCTGAGGAACAGGTTATCAGAGACCAGGCAGAGACGTGAGAGACATATCTGGATGCAGTCAAGTCACCATCCTTCCCTTTGCTTTCCTTCCTCCTTCAGAGTGCCCTACCCCTACCACGAGGCCCACCTTGCAGGACCTTAGTCTTCTTACCAGTGAAGCCCCATAAGTCCATCTCCACACCATTTCTATGCTGAAGCCACCTCTTGTACAAGGTAAAGTGATCTGTTACAAAGGTTCTTTTCATTCAATTACACCAGTTTAATTCTCATTGAACTTCCTACTTTATTTCCAAGTGACAGTATTTCATATCAACCTCGCCTTGTTGGTGTAGTGTTACGTAAATTTCAGTGTTTGAATGATCACATGAAACCATGTGTTCAAGGCACCATTGGCACCATTAGCACCCTCCGTGCACCGCCTTGTCCTATACTTAATTTTACTGTGTCCTTACTGGCCTTTAATTCGCAAATCTCTCCGTTACAGAGGGAACGTTAGCCATGGAATCCTTCCTTGATTGTGCCTTGCAAGTCGTGAACCCCACGACGCCCTATCAGCATCGTCATAGCAATGGATATATCTTCAAGTGTTCATAGTCTTGGATTATACTTACTCTCTCAGGCCTTACCTGCCTGATTAGTTCATTTCATCTTCTGATTATTTACTAATGTAAATATTGTATACATAATCTTAAAACTTACCTTAATTGTTTACTTACAACTGCCTGTTCAGTAAAGTCCCCAGCTTAGTTATTTCCCAATTTTCTTTGTTTCTTACAATTACCTGAATCAACTGCAGTCAGAACTAAGGAATTTATTGTGGTAAGTAACGTAACCTTTCATTCAGAGTCTATAACTGGCTCATGATAAGCATTCCCCAGGTTAAAATCGTAATATATATATATATATATATATATATATATATATATATATATATATATATATATATATATATATATATATATATATATATACATATGTATGTATATATATATCTATATTTAAATAATATATATTTATAAATATATATATATATATATATATATATATATATATTATATATATATATAATATATATATATATATATATATATATATATATATATATATATATATATATCGATTTTACGATTTTATGATTTTAACCTGTGGAATGCTTACCATGAGCCAGGTTATATATATATATATATATATATATATATATATATATATATATATATATATATATATATATATGTGTGTGTGTGTGTGTGTGTGTGTGTGTGTGTGTGTGTGTGTGTGTTTGTGTGTGTATTCCTACCACCTTCATTCTTCCCCATCCATACTGACATTCATTTCTCTATTTTCCCATCTTCAATTTGCCCTATTTTGTTAACTCTCTGCACCATCAGATGTAGTCATACTGTAGTTTCATAGTCGCAAACAACGTTTTGTCGAGGCTTCGTCATCATTCAGTGTCATTTAAGGATAGATATTTTACACAGACAGAACAAAAGCTTAATGTACATTCCAGAGCATTATGGCTCTATGAAAATGCTCAGAGTATTCTCGAACGGGAAATATCACAAGGAGTGTCCTGAGCAATTGCCCAAAGGTCAGAAACAGAGAAAGCAGCTGCTGCAGACGATGAAGAGAGAGAGAGAGAGAGAGAAGAGAGAGCGAGAGAGAGAGAGAGAGAGAGAGAGAATGGAGGGAAAGAGGGAGGGAGCTCATAGCGTTCGGTGTTTGAGAGTGAGATAGAGAGAGAGAGAGGGAGAGAGACCATCTGGGATAAATCTCTTCCTTTTATGAAGGCTGTAGAAGTTCAGCGCTGTCAGTGCTCAGTGTCTTACTCGCTTTTATGATCATATCGAGTCACAGACAAACAGATATCGCATAAAACCGTTAATACAGATATGAACAGCGCTTTAATCTCAACATCATCTCTTCTGACGATCGATGGAAGAATTAAGAGACTTGTTAAAACTTTTTTTTTTTCTGGTGGCTCAAGACAACACCGACAGGATGACAGACTGACGAATAGCAAGGTTGGATGAGAATGACTCCACACCATTTGATCACCCCATCATGGGAGAGATAAGAGTGACGTCACAACTTTGGACAACCTATAGTTAAACGGAATGCGAGTAACGTCACGACATCTGTTTAACCAATCTCGAGACAGGATGCGAGGGATGTCACATCATAGTGGGAGAACTTGGTGTCAATGTGAACAGGGCGATGGGGTTTCTCAGGATGAATAGCGAGCAACCACGTTGTGACGTCAGAGGCCGGGCTCCGCCAATTGGAAACCTGGCAAGGGTGATTACCAGTGATGTCACGATAATAGAAGCTCGCGAGGGGAAGTTTTTCTGCGTTAGTGCATGACTCCACACCATTTCTAGGAAGCTTAGACAAATGATTCATCCTAAAAGGAGCCGGAAAGTTCCTCAAATAACGGCTTTCTATCACCAAGATAATATGTGAGAATATGAATCACATTCCTTTTCGAAATATAGTGTTCCCTTGCACAAGGCGGAAGTTGAACGCATCTTTGTGAACATAATATCTATTATTATTATTATTATTATTATTATTATTATTATTATTATTATTATTATAGGATAAATTTTTGTTTGTCACCTTCTCTCTATCCATCATAGATCATCAGAAACATAAGGAAACTCTAAGAAAACAGCCGGAATTAAATAAAATTCTTTAAATATGTCAAATTCTTATCAATGAAGAACCCAGCTGAAATGGCCATGAAAAAAATAGCTCCAAGACAAAAAGGAATCCTTTGTGAGAAAAATAAGTGTGGAAGAAAGTGTGAGTACTAAGACATGCTTATTTTGAACCCGACAGTAATCCAAAGTTTTAGTGAAGAAGTTGAAAAATGAACAAGACTAAACTGACAGAAAGAACTACAGACCGAAGTCAGTGCCGCCACTGGATAAAAGAGTAAAAACAAGGGAAAAATGAGCCGAAGTTTCTTCGGCGCAATCGAATTTTATGTACAGCGTATAATGCTATATGAAAATTTCAGACACTGACCATGAAAATTTTAGCCGCTGCCCATGAAACTTTCAGCCTGTGCTGTTGGCACCTGTAGCGGTGCCAGATGTACGATTATGGCTAACTTTAATTTTAAATAAAATAAAAACTACTGGGGCTAGAGGGCTGCAATTTGGTATGTTTGATGATTGGAAGGTGGGTGATCAACATACCAATTTGCAACCTTCTAGTTTTTAAGATCTGAGGGCGGACAAAAAAAGTGTGGACGGACAGAGAAATAGCCATATCAATAGTTTTCTTTTACAGAAAACTAAAACACGGGAGCAAACTTCAGTACTGTTTCCTCAAGAGTCCTGCTCTTGCGTTGCATTCTGTTTTCCCGAGATAAGTCATCCAAGGTTGAATCTTAATATGACTAAAAATCTATTAAAGAAAAAGGGAAACCTGAATAAGGTCAAAGTCAAGTATTTTCTGTATATTTTAACAAAAATGAACTTGGAACATCGTCTCACTTATAAAATAGCCACGACTAGCCCAAACTTCAAAGGAAAAAAGGGAAAGAATGCAAACTGGAAAAAATTGTTCTTTTCGAGGTTAATGTGGTTAGGACGCCTCTTACAAAAAGGAAGGTTATATACAGCGAACAGTGCTCAAGTGCTCATCATTATCATCTTGAGTCGTGAGTCAAAGTTGTTTTCATTCATATTTCCATGAAAACACTGCGTGACCATCTGACTTCGCTGACGGGGTTAGCAAGCAACAGTTTAACCCTTTATCTTAAATGCTACCAACAGTGCACAGAGAGAGAGAAAGAGGATACCACAGAGTTGTTGAGCGTACACGAATGCATATAACTTTCAACTTGAGTTAAGTAGAGCAGTGTAACATCAGAAAGAGACGAGAGCTGAAGTGAAGTGAATTTATAAGTGTTGCATCACCGACCGCGAACTGCTTATGCCGACTAGAGAAACCTTTCAAGTTTTGCCATAAGCGGCGTTCTGCAGGGGTGGGCCTGAGACCGCAACTATTTGCCGAGCTTTTACTGTCTGGTTTTCATTCCGCTGGGTCTATTATCTTCTTTTAATCGTTTGTGAGACCAAAATTCTTAGTTTTTTAGTACTGGCCAAATGCATTTTCTTTGTACAGCGTCTCTCTTTGCGCATTTTCTGTTTTTGGATCCATTGTTCATTAAACTTTGTTTTGTGATTTTTATTTCTGTCTAAAGTTTTCGCTCAGATTTAATAATAAATTTTTAATGTACTCAACCTTTTTTCACTCACATTCACCTTGACTACCTTATTTCAGATAATCCCTATTTTTCTTTCACCATCCTACCATTTATTGCTTTATTTTCTCTTCAGCCCCTGTTATACCCGCAACACTCCCTGCTACACCCGTGACTCCTTCCTTGACAATTTGTATCTCCCACAAAGCACCACTTTGATTACTTAAAACCTGACCCAATTACCATGCAGCTTCTCTGTTTATACTATTTTCACCTCCTTATAAAAGACCGTCTTAATTACAGTTATAGCTACATTTCTGTACCTCAGGTTCCAGATACGACTTCTGTCAATTTAAATTTTTACATCAGTCAGTAATGATCACATATATCTCCAGCCATTCCACTTCACACCATTATATCTATTAAATTGCTCTTCCTTCTGTTACTTACCAATACAATCAAACCAGACTCTCTCTCATAATTATACTTATGAATACTATTTTATTTTTCTTGTATTTACACATATTTCCTACAGTCAAGACCCTGAGGACTAAGAAGAACAATCACATTCTTTAAAGATGAGGATAAAATAAGAACCCTTTCATCAATGTAAATCTTGGTATAACGTTGAAAAATAAACTTGAAATCTTTAAGCTTTACCAGAACTACTGTCTTCATCGTCAGGGGCAATAAGAGAGCTTGACTGTTCTGGTCTGCAGCTGTTATGCTTCTCATCTGCTGTTCCAGATAAGCAGTACAATTACAGAAAACAGGAGTGGTCAAGTAGCAGAAGATCAAGCAGGAACCTGGTGTAAATAATCAGTCTCATTAGAAATTTTGGTTTCATTTCATTCCCTCTGACGACGAAGACAAGGTAGTCCTCATAAATCTTGAAGATTTCAAGCTGATTTTTTAACAATATACCAAAAGTCTATCAGATGGATAGATGTGATGAGGAGGGATATGGGTGAGGTGGGAGTGGGGGAAGAAGATGCAAGGAATAGAAATAGATGGAGAAAGCTGACTCGAGCGGACGACCCTCCCTGCTATACAGTGGGATTAATGTAGTCGAAAGAAGAAGATGATACCAAAAGTTACACTCGTGTTATCCTCAGTCAAGACGCTCTCAGACCAAATTTTCGCAGCATTCAGTACAAGTCAGATACACCATTTCTTTTCAGTTTTCCTAGCTTTGCGTTAAATCCCTCCTTGCAGTCGCACCCTTTCTTTTTCTCGAGGCACTCAGACTCAGATTCAGACTCAAAATCTCACCATGTTTCTAATCCCGGACTATTTTCCCCTTACCATTACAATACAGTTAATGTTACCCATGCCATTCTTCCCATTTATCCTGACACTACCAAGCACTACCCTTCCCTAGCGCTGCATCTCTCACCCGCACCAGGCACATGCATTCATTGTTATTTTCGTTCCAGCCCACACTGTCATTTTGCTTTAGTTATGCTAACTACCATAGCATCCGTCTTTTATATACTGAAACAGTTCAGATTATATACATTTTCTTTTAATTTGCACTGCATCCACGTGCATTCAGAACCTGAGAGTTAATATGCTATTTTCCTTTTATTTTTTGGTGGTTTGGTATGGGGTTGAAAACCACTTTCCAAAGACCATTTGGTAATTTTCAGCCTTCTAATGGGAGTTCCTTGCTTAAGGACACAATAAGGACACAATAAATTTTCTGTCACTAGCACAGTCCAGGCAGTACCTCACACCTATATTATATTAGATTACAGTAAAAAAAAATTCATATATACTGTATTTACACACACACACACACACACATATATATATATATATATATATATATATATATATATATATATATATATATATATATATATTAATATTTGTCACATAAACTCGAAATTTTTTCATTCACTGTCAATCATTGTTTCTAAACCAGACGTCGGTTTGAATCATGCCGGGGTTGAAACACTTATCAACTGTAATTCCCCTTGGGTGTAAGTTGTGCCTAAGGAACTGTGAATTGGATTTGTGGCTTATATATATATATATATATATATATATATATATATATATATATATATATATATATGCATGTACATATATTATTGTGCTGTTTTCCTGACGAGGAATGGCACCAAAGAAAAACACAACAGGTGCAGCCACATTCATACTTTAAGTACCAAATCGTGGATAAATCCCCTGAGAAGTAAAATTTCCGTACCACATCAGCAACATATCATACCCATTACACAGGCTTCACCATTAACCCTTATTTAACATGAATACTCGCACATCCTGGATATTAAAGCCTTTCCTCTCTAGTACCTCTTTCACCCCCATTTATCCAACTCTATTTGGGTATTTTCCTTCTCCTCTTACTAACTTTTCTGAATTATCCACCAAGCTATCACTTGACAAAACCATTTCAGAATACTCCTATCCTTCCTTTTACCTATGCTAACCTTTTTACCGCTTTTCCCACCCTATTGTTTCATATTGTAACAAACAAATAGTTTACTTCAGTACCTTCAAACTTTATTTACTGATGTCCATTTTACACCCACACTTCATTTCCATAAATGAGGGTTGGATCAACAATCTTTGCACACATTCCCACCTTGACTTCCATTTGTAGACGATTCAAGTCTCTGCCAGATTTTTTGCAAACACACCATTACCTGTCTTGCTTCACCTATCCTATGACATACCCCTTCTCTCATCTTCTATCCTTTCACCATCCATATTAACTTTCACAGCTTCATCTTGTTGCTCTCTGTTTACCCTTATTACATTACTCTTGCTTATATTTATTCTCAGCTTTCTCCTCTTGCAAACATTTTCATCAGTCTTTTACCTGTGTCTGCGGTTTCTGTTCACTATCTTCAGTCAGCAGAGTAATATCTGCAAACAGCAACTATTCCACATTGCATTGATGACTATCCTACAAGTATGCACCTACATCTTTCGACCTTTCTTTCACTTTGCACATCACTCCATCCCTAGAGATACTGAACAGCCTTAGAATCATAACACATCCTCGTCTCAGATCTACTTTGACACCACACCAGTCACTCTCCCACTTACATATTCTGACACATATTTCTTTGCCATTATAAAAATTTTCAGTCACTCTGGAGCTTATCTCCTATACTATACATTTTCAGTGGCCTCCACATTGTATCTCTGTTGGTTCTAATACAAGAGTGCTTTAGGTCCATGTATTACACACGCAGCATTTTACCTTTACTTTCAAACTTCTCGTGTAAGTGCTTTATAACAAAATTTTAATCCACCATCTTTATTCCTTGCCTTATGCTTGGCTGTTCTGCCCCTATTCAGTCCTTCTGCTAACTGTTTTACTTTCCCAGTCAGAATGGTAAGATCTTGATTGTGAAAGTAAAACACCCATTACATCAGACTGTCTCTTTCATCCACATATGACTTCAAAATCTTGCTGCCAGGATTTGAGCCCATCACACAAAAATCAGTAAACCATACAGATTTCGAATTTTCGACAGCAGCACCAAGAAACCGATCAGGATTCGAGTTCGGGACACAACAAGAAAAGTTCAAGCCCCTGAGATCAAGACACAAAGAAATGAGAAAGTTGCTGGGTTTCAACCTACTGCGTAAGCAAACGGAACGTGAGGTACCATTCTCATAGCAGAGGGTGAATTGGTTTAGATGAAATCTGCCCAATATGATCAAGTATTTTTGTTCGTAATTGTTGCCATCAATGACCCCGGTAACTGCCTGGCCAGATTACTTACAATGAGTCAGTCTATCAGCCTGCCTCCTGAATTTCTTCTCCTCAGAATTTGTTTATAAAACATGTGATCCTTCTTCAATTTCTACCTCCTCGGTCACCACCTTCCCCTCCCTACTCCATTCCCTTTCTCAACAACCAGCATAACTTCTATCTCCCTTTTTCCTCCTACAAAGTAAAAGAAAAGAAAAAGAACTTCCTCTCTGTTTTCCTCGTCTTCCTAAAAATCGTTTATTGCATAAACCTTAGCATTCCCAGCGAATTCCAACACCCCTACCCCCAAGATCCCTGGAGGGTCTCAGCGCATGAACCACCTCCTGCGTATCCCCTATGACCACCCTTCAATCTGACCTCCCTACCTAATCGTACCAGGCAGCTTCGCCCCCACCCCCCCGCCCCCACCACCACTAAACCTCCTCTCTAAGAATCCCGACCCACGAACGTTGCCTCACAAATGATCCTGGGCTTGTTACACAACTCTAGATAAACAAACATCCCCTCCCCTCCCCCATTGACCCCCTACCCTCATGAGCGTTCTTTAAGCTGCAGCTGATTCGAGAGAAAACATGCTCTTTTTAGGCCATTTCACGATTGCGGGCGTTCGAGCTCGTCCTTGCTTTCACAGACAAACACACACTTGGTCACGAACATGCACGTAATGAATCCCATGTGTTGAAATTGCTTGAATGGTTTTGCCTGAGAAAGCAGTTCCTTTCTGTCACTTCGCATGCGCAGAGTGAAGATATTCAAAGCGGTGACTGTAGTAGCCTTAATTTTCCTCTCTTTGGGAAAGGAAAGGTTAAGGCTAGATGCCATTTGAACAACTTGAGCTGCGTTATGTCTTTAAATATCTTTGCCCTATATCGTTGAGTATTTAGTATCATTTAATAATTAACTCAAAGGTTAAATTAATTAGCATGCATCTGCAAATCTTTAGGTTGTCTTTTTTAAGCCTTTTCAAAAGTAATCAAAAAGAAAATGCTATTTTTTTTAACGATTTGTAATTTTTCCAGTTAGAGCCAACCATTCATATGTATTATGATTTCTACTTCAAAACCAAAGTTTGAATTTTGCTTGAGCATCATCATAGAATTTATATTCTTCAAACTTTTACATAAAAATAAAAAGTATATAATCTTTTGAAGTCATTCGGTGACATTAGGGGGTTTTCCTTGTTAATACTTGAAAGCAGTACCCAAATTGTTGGCAAAATGATTCCTTTTTCCTTGCTTGTGAAAAAGAAAACAAATGGAAGAAACAGGTTTCGGGCCTTTGAGTGACAAGGTCGCCCCTTCTGAGAAAATGGCGACTCTGAAAGGATATAAGGATGACTCAACCAGCTTTCTTCGTCGGGCACCGTCGGGGCACTGCTATCAGTGCCACTGGCAAACAGGACTCCTCCTCGGAGCAGTGCGACCAGTGCCTCTATACATTCTGAGACCTTACGAGCGGTCAGACACATACACGCAGCTTCTTCTTCAGTTCTCCCTCGCTCGCACTCCCTCTCTCCCTCCCTCCCCCTCTCTCTCTCTCTCTCTTCCTCACACTCGACCTTCTTCGTGGCTCAAGTGTTGATAATCACTTTCCTTGAAGTTTGTGTTCTCGAGAAGTGCCTCGTCCTGAGTGTCAGCTCTTGGTAGTCGATTTTTCAAGTTCAAGTGTTTTGGAATTTGATGGTCGTTTAGGCGACTCAGAAGGCGATCTACTACTGAATTTTCGTGGGCCGAAGAAAGAAACCTATTAACTATCTTCCCCTTGTGGCGAAGACGCCTTTGTTTTGGGTTTCATTCCTGAGTGGCGACCGTCCCTCATTACAATTGTGCAATATCAAGTCGATTAGTGAAGAGAACGTTTCGCGAAATTATAGGTGGGCCGTGTACGTCACTCCTGATTACCGACGAGTGAGTGACTCTTGGTATGTGACGAACTGAGTGCAAACATACTAGATGGGCTGGTGCAAGTGATATATTAGAAATGGAAAAGTAAGCTTGAGAAAAATAAGCGTAATTCTAATGACGCGAAAATGTCTAGTCCCTTGACAAGGACTTCTCGAGAAGGACGATGATCCCGGTGAATATTTTGGTGAGTTCGCGTAAGAGAGGTTCCAGTTGTAGTCAGGTGATGGCGATGTGACTTTGCGAAAAGGATAATGGACTGGAATTTCTAATCCATAGAGATCGTTATATAATTTTGATAATCATCTTAGAGTGTTTGATTCATTCGAAATATAAACTGGAATCCAGATAACGTAGAGCTGGAATTTGAAATCCAGTGAGTACCTTAAAGAAATTATCGGTAACTTACTGAAAACTGAACACTGACACAACAAGACAATATTGAGCAGCTGAAAATCTATTTGAGGAAGACAGGGTCACGAAATCTTCTGTCCTGAGCATTTTTCCTAAACAATACGAAAATCCGCGTTTTGGAAAGATTTCAAATTCTTAGGAAATCAAAGAAAAAATTTCTAGATTGCAATTCAAGACGAAAAATTAATTTAAAATAGATATTTTGTAATTCGATCATATAACATAGCTAATAACGCTGAAAATAGACAAAGGTCACTTATAGGCAACTAATTAGATCTGTGTTCTTGAAAAATAGGTCAAGGTCACAAACAGGAGTGATAAGATGAAGAGACCGGAAGATGCCTTCTTTATCCTTCTAGGATCCTTCCTCGTGTCCTTTCCACGAGTGGAAGGACTCCCGGAGAGTAGGACTGTCACAACTGCCGATTTCTACGTTTGGACAGAAGAGGTGAGCCTCGCCCCTCAAGGAGAGCCCGTGCCAGAGGACCTGCCCCTTTGTGAGAATGGAGAAGGGCAAAATGGGTGTTTGCTTAAATCTCAAGAGCCCATGGTGAGTAATACTTAGTAGCATCACTTACTTGTTTATTTATTTATCTTTCTACTTATTTATTTGTTGATTTATCTATACAACAATATATATATATATATATATATATATATATATATATATATATATATATATATATAATATATATATATATATACACATAGTGTATATACATATATATATATATATATATATATATATATATATATATATATATATATATATATATATATATATATATAGTATATATATATATATATATATATATATATATATATATATATAGCAGCAAGTATATATATATATATATATATATAGCAAGTATGCTATATATATATATATATATATATATATATATATATA